>BMAW01020490.1:0-83459 GCA_019974015.1 Nephila pilipes
TTATATATATATATATATATATATATATATATATATATACATATATATATATGGTGTGTGTAAAGATTCAGAGTAATAACTACTTATGACACACACACAGTTTATTTGCTGACATAGGACAGAACATAAAAACACAAAACAAATTGATTAAACTCGCGTAATCACTGATTTAACGTCCAGCACAATATAACGTCCAGCGCAATTTCCTAAACCGTCTTATTTAGCGTCTGGCTCCTTCTCCGTCTACGTCATATCTCACTACTCCGAATCTCTCTCTAAGTGCTAGGTGGCGCTCTGGTAGCATCATGGCTGTCTTCCGGGATGGTAGATCAGCAGGTCTTAGATCCTTAGATACTATATATATGTGTGTGTGTGTGTAATGATTTAACTTAACTCCTATTAATTTCTCACCACAATATTTTAATTTACTAAATTTGCCCATTCTCTCCTTTTAAAGATAATGTTCATTCTTATTTCCTGATACGATTTTTTTTTCTTTTTAATTTATTCAATTACGCGCGCTTAAAATGTGCAAAGTGAGCAATCTTCCCACGGTCCAGACCTGTATGTATGATCCCTACCAGACATTCAGTCTACACTTAAATTCCCTTGAAGTCCCTCTATCCAGACCATGTGGTCTCTGACGTATGTAGTGAAATTTCTCTGGTATATAAACTAAAACACAGCAAAAAACGCTCTCTTCTTACGTTCATCTCTCTCTCTCTTTTGCTCAGACACCCCTATCTGATGATCATCTGAGATTTTTATGGAAGTTTCGCTTCGGCTTCTATGGCCGAAGCTCGACAAAATTCTGCTACAATAGAAATAAAAGTATTTTAGCTAAGTTTTGAATGTTTCATTAATGTCGAACAAACGTTTAAATAGATACAATATATATATATATATATAACACATCGATCAATAACTCCAAAGACTAACCCAGAGATGGCGCTCGTAGTAAACCAGTAACCAGGTCTTTCTAGAGTACGAACCTTTGCTTGAAACGTGTCAAAATTTTAAGTCGATCGGACTAGGAAAAAGGTTTTTTGAAGTGAAGTGAAAAAGGTTTTTTCCAAGTGGGTGCCGCGATTGCTTTCGATGGAACAAAAACAGCAACGAGTCGATGATTCAGAAAGCTGTTTATCGCTATTTACTCGCAACAAAAAAGATTTCTTGCGAAAAAAAAAAGAAAAGAAAAAAAAAATTTCTGGGGGAAAAAAAAAAAAAGGAATTTGGAAAAAGCGTTACGGAACGATTGTATCACCCTAAAAGGTGATTAACAAAAGGTGTTATGTTGATGAATAAAAAAAAATTTTGCAAAAAAATGTTGTTTTCAATGTTAGACTCGGGAGTTATTGATCGATGTGTTATATATATATATATATATATATATATATATATATATATTGAGAACTGTTTAATGATTATTTTAATAACTATTGATTGGATAAGAAAGGATTTTTTGAGGATTCTTTTTCAAACATATCTACATGTCTTAGTAAGCTTTTTCATTTTTATATTTATATTTCTATATTTGTAATGTGGTACGCCAGAATAAAAATCCTTTTCAAGAGGCCCGCAAAGCCATTTGGGTTCGACTGACCTGGTATAGAACTTCTTTGATATTACAAATAGAAATTCGCCTGTTTTGAAATAAAGTTTCTGAATTTTTTTTTTGTTTACCATATTTTTAACAAGTTAACAAAGAATATTCTCTAGTTTTCATTCCACACCAGTAATCAATATTTGTATGAAAATGAGCAACAAACTGCTAAAAGTATTTTTTTTCACTCTAGGCTTATTTATAAGAGTCAATATTTTTGTGTTAATTCCGGAACTTATTTTTGATGTTCCTAAATGTAAGATGTCGTTCAAATCTTATCCTGTTTCATTGCTTTCTCATTCTTCTCATTTAGTCGTTCATAATTCCTTATGAAATGTTTTTCAATATCTTGAAGCATCTGATTTAAAAAGGTTTATATACTTATATGGCTGGTTATATTTATCCTGATGATAAGGGGATAAATTGTCTTTTCATTTCGTGAGCAAACGATTTTGAATCATGCAAATTTTTTGAAATAGATGTTGGTAATTATTTGAACTAGAATTTTACTTTTGAATCAAAAAATAAAAATAAACTCTTGGAAAGTCTTGCGAAATCCGTTTGGGCAAATGTTTGCTAATACAATTGCAAAAATTGATGTATAGTATTTCAGATCGTTTTTCTGACATTTATTACGGCCGAGGGAAATTGCACTAAATATTAATTATTCCGAATATTTTTCATTTCACTATTTTTTTGCATGTTATTCTAATTTTTTGAATCACTGTAAACACTTATTCACTTATTTTGATTTTTAGAAAGATATCATAGTGAACAACTTTCAATATCATATAATTTTTCATGTTATCTGTACCTACAAAATATGTTGAAATATGACGACTCATAAAATTCCCAATCATTCAATTCTACCCCCCCCCCCCCCCCCAAATGAAAATTTAAAACTGTTCAGTGTTTTATTTTTTCCTTTCTTCTAATATTTTGAATAGGAGATATAATTGAAACAAATATCAAGTCATCATTTTTTTGGCTTAAGCCATTTTTATACTAACTAGATTTTCTTTTAAGAGTGTTTAGAGATGCTCTGGTTTAGGGCAGATTGCAGGATATCCAGCGGTTATTTACAGTAATTCATAGCACGTAATTTAAAATATAGTTGATATTTACAATAAGATAAAGTCCTTGTTCAGCTTACATTTGCTATGCAAATAAAACATATTTTTAGGTGCTAGTTGCATGTTAGAATAAGAAATACAATGTCTTCGGATACGACTTTATGAATGAACATTTAAGTGGTATTTGATGTTCGCTTTTTTCGTTCATTTGTGTGGAATGACATTACCTACGTCTCTTCGAAACCACGGGCCACAAACTTTTCTTCTGGTTGAATATCTGAAATAATAATTTCAGCTATTCATCACTCAATCGAAAAAAGGAGATCGCTCCTACAAACTGTTGTGTCTGGTGCGAGATGCTTTTGGCTTCCAGGAGAAAGGACTTCTATATTGACCTCAACATTCATGGAAAATAGAAATATCGCTTGATCTACCACACGAGCCCAGCTGCATTTAACCCTTTAACTGTGACATATATTTCAGAAAAATGGAATTTTTTTTTGACTGTTTGATTTTGTTCTCTATATTATTATAAAAGCTAGATAATGGTTTCTTTTATTACAAAAATAATATTTTAAGTATATCTATTAATTATAAAAGTTAATTAATCAATCAAAATTAATACCTAATTAATTAAAAATAGATAAACTGTACTCCACATCTGTGTCTGAATCGGACATTGCGAAAAAAGAAAATTTTTTGCAAAAAAACTCACTGAAAAGCAACCAAAACTAAACGAGAATGCGAACTCAACCTTTGTTTATCAATCCAAATGTGTCTTTGTTTATCTGACAGCACCCACATTTTCCCTCCCTCAACCGAAGTCATAATCAGTGACAAACTAGGACCACTAATGCCATCTATTACGAAAATAGTGAATTAAGTATCCTGCAGTAGAAACGAACTCAGCTCGGGCTTCACAAAATAACTAGAAACGTTAATTTTTCTCCTGCCCGAAGTCAGTTCGGGTATCACAAATACTGCACGTAGTAGTTGTCCGAACTGGATTCGGGCGACACTGGCAAGGGGTTAATGAGGATTTAAGGAAGGCTTCATTGATGAACTTAATTAGTAAGTGAGGTGGCCACAGAAAAAATAAGCCCCCAAATTTTGATATTTTCCTAATCAACGTGTGGGTCGGAAATTTTTTTACTTGTCCTCGTTAGAGTCCAGAAATATTATTTGAATGAATTCGGTCCACATCATATTCAAACATCGAAACTATTTATCGTGTGAGTCGTAACATTTATATATTTGTTCATGAGAAATAAATAAAAGCATACCTCCTCAAAGAAAAAAAATAACACTCTTAACTTCTCAGCCGTGGAAAATTCCAGTGAACGCATTAAAAGGAAATTTGGCCAGAATACATTTCGGGCTTGTAATGTGAGGTTGTTACACGCAGCAGCACAGTAACCAACAATGCTAAGAGTAGAGTCGAAGGTCATGCGAAACAGTAATGCATAAATTCCATTGCCCCTGTTTTTTTTCTCTAAATGATGCAGTTTTGAACTTTCTTGGAATTTGAATACAAAGAACAAATTTTTCTCGCTTAGAAGAATCTGCATGCTTTCTATTACGATAATTAATCGTAAATGAATGCCATATTTTCTGGATGTTGTGTGGCCACTGATAGAGTCATAAATTCTGCAAGTGCCGGAAATTATGTTGGCAGAACAAGCAATAAATAACTTCTGAGTGTTTGTTTGTCTATTTTCACAAGGCTGTGTACTTAATTGGAGGTTGTACAAAAAATTATGACTAAATCAAAATGGCGAAACCGGAAAAGTACTGTTTTTATATAATTTCTGAGGTGCATAAATAATGAAAAACTTATTTTTCATAATATTATTTTCCGGTATTTGTTGGAAGAAGTCTAAGTATATGTTAGATTCTTCTTTAAATTTAGTGTCATGCGATGAATTTTTACACGCACCGTCTGACCTGGGTTTGACAACATCCGTCGTATTTGCGCATGTGTCGACTGAACTACCGAATTGCTGCGAAAATGGGGAATAGGGTGAAAGGGATATAAATCAATTTTGAAAAAATAAAACTACAATACAGTTGCAGTGGGAAAAAATATCCAAAAAATCAGATCAATAGTAATTTTTACAATGTATTTAAATATTTAAATTAGAGAGATTGGGATTAAAAAATGAATCATATTTATTTACAGTTGTTTGCTTAAATGCTAATCATGAAAGTATAACGTTAAGAAAATTTTCACTTAAAGAATTTCTTTTCTTTATTAAGTGATTAATTCTCAACAGTAATTTGTGCGCTTCACTATCCGTTTTCCTTAACCCACTTTTGTTTACTGAACATGTTACGGCTGTCTGTTTCTGTTCGGCACAAGTTCCCCTACATCATCCAATTCCCCTAATCATTTGGAACCACGATCAGTTGACGAAGACGACACTTGAGTTGTCACTCCCCACGCCACGCCAGTATGAAAATTATGAGCTTCTAGAGTTAAAATATGCCGTCTACGCGACGAGTCTTTAGCATAAACTAGACTCGAAAAAGCGTCTCGACTCAAAAAATGCCGACCACGAGCTGGTATGGCATGTGACCCCTTTGCTACCCCATCATCACAACCAACCTTTTCCTCTTCGCACTATTTTGACTGATTTATTGCTTATTAATGGAGCACTTAGAAGCAACATGAGAGCTATTGGAAGAATGCCCAAGAGGAACGAGCTCACCTAAAGGGTTTAGAACTGCAAACCCCGAGAGACAATCAGCCCCCGTACTCCGCATTTAGGGTCAAAAGGAATTTTTTTTACGACAATAAAAGGTAAGATATAACAACACGTGTTGCAGCAGAGAACAAAAGATAATGCATAATTTCGAAATTCAAAATAAAATAAAATCTAACAATGGGTTTGCAGAGTGTGAGGTCATAATTCTAATATTTCCAATTTTTTTGGAGATATATATTAACCTGTATTCCATTGACGTTACGATTTTCTGCTAATAACGGATGCGAACTCTATGGTTCACGCCCACAGTCAGACTGCCAGCGATGACCAGCCACATCTTTGGTACACGTAAGGCATCCAAAAAAGGAAACTTTTAAAGACGGATCTCGTCATTTAAACCCTCGGTCAAGTGAAGAGGACGACACCCGAGCTGGAACCTTCCTCTCCAAACTTCTACAACACGCCAACACAAGGACTTTGAGCCTCAACATATTTAACGCTTATCAGCCCCGGCTACATGGCGGGTCTTTAGTGGCATCAAAGCCCGAATCCATGACCCAGCAGAAACAGCGCTGGCCGGGACCATTTGGCAGTCACTCCGTGCATTGTGAGTGAGTGAAAGTATTGGCGGGAAGTGCCTAAGTTTAATGTCAAATTTGGCTGCGCGGCGCTAAACATTTGTAACTGTATTCTGGACAAAAAAAAGGTTAGTAATTGATTGACACAATAGAAGAGACGAAAATGAAAGTGGATCGATACGGAATCCCGGATCAATAAACCTCGTGGGAAAGATCTTTAGGGTATCTCGAGGTATAAATTTCCGTGCTTTCCTAACGAAGGCAAGCTCCTGCGGGACTCCCCGTAATACCGTGTAAGAAAAGTATTTACACCAGTACAAAATGTGGTTTTTGAACATGGGTTTTCTTTCACATTATGCCTAACATAATTTTTATACCTCAGATTTTAAGAGGAGAAGTTGAGTCAAACTAAATTTATTAAATAATTAGTTTCAATAATTGATTTTATTATTTGATGGTTATTAAACTTATCATCTAAAATGAATACTAGTAAAATTTTTAGCTCAATTAAGCATTATGTTAATCTATTAAGTTACATGTAATTAAATCAAAGCGAACGATAAATTTGGGATAAAATTTAATTCTTTAAAGAATTAGTTTTAATCGATAAATTTTATTACTTATAATTCATTTATCGTATTGTCATCCAAAACAATCGTGTGTTGAAAATTTCAGCTCAACAATGTGAGAAAAAAGCTGTTAAAATCTTAAACTAGACTTGTTAAAACTAGACAAAGTTACAATATGAGTTAAAGAAAACCCATTAAAAATAAAGCACGATGGCCAGTTTTTTTTAACACAAGAATCAATTCAGAATATAAATAAATAAATAAAATACACCATTATTTTTACTGTACCATAATTTTATTTATAAAATAATATTGTGAAAATAATTTTAAAAATCACAGCATAAATTATTCACTATCAGACATTAGTTGTACCCGTTTCCGCACATTAGGAGTGAACAACGCTTTCATCATTCCGAATTTCCATATTTTTGGGTGTGTGTTTACTGGATTTAAACAAAAAAATTTCCAAAAGGAATAGCATTAAGAAAATCCAAGGCACAATGACTGAATCGTGCATCTGCTGTAGTTTGGTTTGATCAACGTTGCACTAGAAGCAACACAAAGGTTACTGGCGACGAACCTCGTAATTTTGAACCTCAGTCAAGTGACGATGACGACACCTGTGCAGGCACCCCTTCTCTTAACTTCCACACCACACTAAAAGGAGGACTCTCGGCCCCGACAAATTTAACGTGCATCAGCCCCGGCTACACGGCAGGTCTTTAGTGGCATCAAAGCTCGAACCCACGAAACTGCCTGCCGGCATCTGTATGCAACCATTTCGAATGTTGCTCGTTCCTCAGATATTTCTTGGTCTTTCGAGCCTCTCTCTAACATCGTTTGAGTCCATTACTTCAGTGACATAAGACTGTATTCGCCTAATGTACATCCAGCATTTCCTGAGATAAAATTATTTCATTTTTTTGTATGCATCTCTTTTATTATACGATATTCTTAAGATTTAGAAACATTTAAAAAATATACTACTTTTCATGTAAAAATTCAAACTCAATGCAGGTATAGGAGACAAAACACACTTTACGCCAGAAAAAATATGCATTGAGAAATGAAAAGTTGTAAAAAAAAAAAATGCATTATCGATAATTTGGTTTCGGAAAAGAGGCTTCAATTTTGGGAGCTATTCTTTAAATTTGTGAGAAGGTTGTTTTAAAAAATATATAATTTGTTCTATGCTATGCGCATTGCGAAGAAACATATTTCACCTCCAAAGCAACGCTTTTCTTTGAAACTCATTAGAGTTTGTTTTAACACATTTTTTTGTATTATGTGATCTGTTATAAAAGTTACTTTGTTGGATATTCATGAATGATTTGATCCTATAACATTCCAAGAATGAAGCCATATTTAAAAGTAGTGCGAAATTTTTGTGACAAAAATGGATGCCTCACAACTGTAGTAAAATTTATATATATTTTAAAATTTATATATATATAAATAAAATATTTGAGTTTTATATATATTTTATTTCAAGTCAACAAAAATTTACTAAGACAATTTTCTTAAAAATGTAGTTCATCGCTGATAAAAGAAGGCATCACACATACATGCAAAACTTTTTACGATAAAATTTTGAAAAGTGGTCAGCTACGATATTTTGAAGTTGACTAAACCAATAATGCCTTGGCGACTAACTTTTTTTGATATTTGAATATCGAGGACAGAGTCAGAGATATAAAATAACTAATAACTAACATTTTTATGTAATGCGCACGAATGTTAAATTATGTTACGTATTTTTGACAGCCATTTGCTGCCAAATCAGAATTTGATTGATGTCGTGTTAACGTTGAAAAAACCTGGATTCATTATTATACACTATAAGCCAAACAGCCATCAAAACAATGGGTTGTTTCCGATGAATCTGTTCCAAAGAAGGCGAAGTGATTGGAAAAGTTATGGCGACGAGTTTTTGGGAAGTGTGAAAAGCGTTATACTTTTGAGTATCCCAGGGGAAAAAAAGGATCTCTTCCAATTCCCCAATCCTAACACAGGTATTTTTTGAACCGCTTTCGAATATAACATTTTACTCCACTGGATTCAACTAAGGTCATTACAGACATCATAAGTTACATGATAATATGGAAAGAGAGAAAGTTGAAATAGATGTCTCTTTTCACACAATGTATGCATTCAAAAAAATGAAACATAGAATAAGCATAGTTATTGTTCACAATTTCTCTTTCGAGGTTTTACCAGACGTTGCCATTGAAAAAACGATAAATAGCGTAACCAGTCTGCCTTTTCACACGCACGCGAGGAAAAATTCTACCTTGTTTAACATTCTTCTACCTTTAAAAATTTACATTCTCGTTTCAGAAAGACGGATTTTTTTTTCATCGTTCTCTTCGTAGACGAATGGTTCACATTTTGGAATATTTTATGGTCCTTCCAAGATCAACTATGCGGAAGACGCAAACAATTTCCGACAGTCTTGTTCCGTGTCTGCACCAGCGTTCTTTTCTTTTCGAAACAATTCATTCGATGTGTTCTTTTAAGAAAACTTTTCCGCTGCTTATTTTGAGTATTCATTCAACGTTGAAGCGTCGCGGACAAAATATGAGATTTTTAGATGTTAAAGTGCTTGGAATGATTGAGTTGAATTGATTAAGGATTACTGGAACATGAACTGAAGACACAAAGAAAAATAGAACGTATCGCCATTTTATAGCTGAAAGGAATTTTTGAATGCTTTCAAAAGTATTTTAGCTTCCTTTTATTGTTCGCTTAACGAAATACAAGTGTATTTATTTAAAGAAATATGCAATTGCATTTTGTACTCGAGGGAATTTCATCAATGAAGATTTATTAAATTTTTTTTTATAATTTTTTATAAAGCGAGAATGTTTAAAAATTTAATTAATGGAAATTACCACTGTTTCCGAGAATGGTAAATTTATTATAAATTCTTCTATTCTTCACATAAACGGATTACAAAGACTTTATTTTTAGAGTGGTTTATGAAGATTTGAGAAAATAATTTAGTTGAGATAATCACCTAAAGTAGTCTTTAAATTGCTTACCAATGAGTATAAATTATCGTTCGAAGAAAAATATTTGTAATTTTAATTTTTTAAAAATAAGTGCTACGAAAAAGGAAAAGAAATATTTTTTTTCATTACTACACTGTATAATTATTTAAATATAAAAACTTGTATCAACTAAAGTCATCAATTTATTCAGAAAGGATATGTTATCTGCCTTTGAGATAATTAATGTATTATTAATGTACAGTTATCCAAGTAAATGTGTTTTTGTAATCATTGTATTAAGTTTATTAATATTTTTTTTATAAACTTATATCTTTGCAACCAAACAACCTAGTTAGATGCTTTGTCATATATATATATATAACTAAACTTCTAGACAAACCCTTTCCCTTCGAGTCTTGCGAATTCGAAATTAAACTCTTTTTATAACCAATGAGTGCATCATCATGTTAACTAATGCTCCATTATAAATTAAATCCGTAATAGAGCAATTTTTTTTAAAGAGTGGCTCCTAACCCTTTTCAGTCCACGTAACCTCAGTTAGCTTAGTTTCTTTACACGTATTCCTGACCCCACACGCACCCTTCCCCAATCTATTTCCCTCATTACAGATTCCTAAGACTCCTAAAAAAAGGTGTAAGGGGGATTAAATTAACTAGACTGTTTTTTTTTTATTTTACACACACACTTTTGAAGTAAGCAAACAAATTTTCACACAAAGATTAGGAAAAAAAAAAAAAAAGGAAAATTACCTGTGTATTTGGTACTGTATCAATTACAAAGTTTTGAAAAATTAAATCAAAAGGAGATGAATGAAATTTCGAATCCAGAGTAGTGTTTATATATATATTCTCTCTCTATATATTTTTAAATGTAGCGTTCTAAGAAATTGCCTATTCAACTAACTCCTTGTGAGCAAGTTGTGACAAAAACATTATACCTTTTCAGAAAGTTCTCTTAATATCCCCGCAAAGGAGTCCATAAATTTACCAATCCGCCATTGAATATATTTTTCTGAGATAATGTTGTGCCAGTTGTAGCAGTTTTCCTAATTCGAGGTGGCCGTAGTAGCCTAGTGGTTATGGTCGCGGCCGATGGTTTTTTTTCGAGTCGTGGTTTTGAGCGCCGATGTCACTAAAGACCCACCGTGTAGTGGGGGATGATACACGTTAAATCTGTCGGTACTCAAAATCTTCCCTTGGGCTTTGTGTGGAGGTTAGGAGAGGGGTTCCAGCTCAGGTGTCGTCCTCATTACTTGATCGAGGTTTAAAATTACAAGGCCCGTTGCCAATAGCCCTCGTGTTGCTTCTAGTACGACGTTAATAAGAACCAATCCGATCTTATTTCAGGAACGGATAATGAATCGGATATTTAAAAAAATTTCTTAAAATCCTTTTTTTAGCAGGGTGGACGCCATTTCCGTTCTCTTTTAGTGCATCCCATAACAATCTCTCACATATCTCCTGGGACATCGGTATTTTCGGTTGAGTATTTCTGGTAGTATGCAGAACACAGTTCATTTGAAAACTTTATGCATAGTTTGCGGCAAGAGTAGCAGGGCTGGTGATGGACAGTACGTTTTATAATTTCGATAGATCGTCACATTGTTTTGCTGACAGTTTTTTTACGTTTCACTAATAAGCAGCACGAGGGCTACTGGCGACGGATCTCGTCATTTTGAACCGAGATCAATAGACGAGGATGGCATTGCCCTTATTTAGAGGAGCTAATGCAAATCTATGTGGGCACACATGCAGTGTGAAATGGAAATTAAGAGAGCGATGGCAGCTCAGGCGTTGTTCTCGACAAGTGATCAGGTTTCAGAATTGTAAAGTCCGTCTCCATTAATCCTTGAGATGTTTCTAGTGTGTACGGCTTATATCAAACGAATCAATCATTTGAGTACAATTTAATAATGGATTCCCATTATGTGACTTTTAATAGTACTGTATGATAGGGGCTGCGCTAATAATTGGAGCATGAAAGGTTTCATTTATAAACGTGTGGATTCATTGAATTATTGTTAATTAACGTCGACAACACGAAGAAATAATACGAGGGCTATTAGTGATGTATGTCGTCATTTTGAGCCTCGATCAAAGGACGAGGATAACAACGGAGCTCCAAATATCCACATTTCACCTTCATGAGGACTTGGAACCTCAACAGAATGAACGTGCATCAACGCAATGAATCCTTAGTGGCATCAAGGCTCGAGATCAAGACTCGATAGAAACAATGTTGACCATGACTACTCGGCTGTCGCGGCTATAATCATATATAAGAATATAAAAAGAGCAGGAAGATATTCTCATTGCTTGGTCATGGCAATCAATTAGCAGAAAAACAAACTCCATGGCAAATGAGTTGCAAATATGAATTTTGATTCTACAGAATAATTGATGAACGAGGCAATGGAGAAGATTCCACTAAACCTCCGTTGTGTAGCAGGGGCTGATGCTCAATAAATCTGTCAGGACTCAAGAGTCCTCACGTTGGTGTGACAGTGCCTAGATGTGAAGAATGGGATTCCGATTCAGGTATCTATCTCGTCATAAAATCGTGGCTCAAATAAGGAGGTGTATTGGCTATGATAAGCGAACCTTAGGGAGGGACAGAAATACAGACTGAAGCGTTCGTCACAAAAGCAATGCTGAAGGTTACATTAAATATGATCTTGAAATTCAATCATATGATATGAAATTGAATCGTGCCGTGGAAGTTTATTAGGTTATTTGAGATAGGGAGCAATACAAAGGCTGTTTTCCGGGCTATGCAAGTACGAAGAGTAAAGCATTAGGTCGAGGGATGTTACCTGACAATGCTTCAAAACGGCGGGATCTAGTGCCAGCAGGGAAGCTTTGGAATGATTAACTCACATAAGAAAACTAGGAAATTTAAAAAAAAAGCGTTTTTATTTTAAAATCAAGCTTTTGCTTAAAGATGAACTAAAAGATAAAAAAAATTTAATTGTGAAATAGTATATAATTTATAAAAGATTGAGTGCGTGAGTAGTGATGGTGGAGCATCATGGCGCTACAACTAGATTTGGCTATGATACGCCAAACAGAGCATAACAGTGATCTATGCGTTTGAAAATGGAAAAAAAAGAATAATTAGTTGACAAGAAGGGTCAAAAATAGAAAAAGATCGCTAGGGTATAAAAGCTCGAGGTGCTTTGCTAAAATGCTTATTAGATAGTTAAAGATAATTTAAAAATCATAGATACTTACTTACATGTGGGATCAAAAGAAATATCACTCCTCAAGCTCTTATAAACTTTATGTTATTTTGCATTAAAAATTATTTTTATACCTTTTAGTCCATCTTTAAATAAAAACTTGATTTAAAATTTTTTTGATTTTTCTTACTTGTGTTTATTTAATTCTTTTTAGTCTGAACATTTAAAACTAAAAAAAAAAAAAAAAAAATGCAATTACCATCCAATTCAGTTGCAATTTTACACGTATGTGCAAAATTGCAACTGAATTGGTTGTTGTTCAGTGCTAAGTCTGGCTTCCCCCCTCCCCCAAAATGTGTATACCGTCTCTGTGTTTACCATAGCATTGTCACCAGAGTGATAAGTGCATGCAAAATTTCAGCTAAACCGAGTGAAAGGAAGTGGGTAAAATTCGAGGAAAGACAAAAATATGAACACAGCAAGCAAAATAAAAGCGTGTAAAAAAAGGTACTGGAACAGTCTTAAATTTTTTTGGTGATTTAAAAGGATTCTAGAGACGCACACAAATACAAAAGCTCTTTCTCACACCAACCTCACTTCCTTTCTTTCTTACCTACTTAAAAACCTGAAATAAATCACTCATTATGACGCATTAGTAATAACAATAACATGAAACGAATTTAAATCCATCTCGTGACAATCAGTGACGACATGATTTTGTTCCCTGAATAAGCAAAATGACGCAGCGAACGTGTTTCGGCCAGAAATTTACCGTTTTTCTTGGCCATGAAACACACCTGTTACCGCGAGTCTTAGTCAGAATTACAAACGACGAAAACAAGCAACGCAAATTTTGAACTTCAATTTCAGTGGCAACGGAGAAAACTGTAATTTATACGGGAGAGAAAGTATAGGCGATCCTCATGCAGACTGATGTTTATACAACGTTGTTTTAATACAAATTGCGATTATAATGCGATATAATTCGTTATGTGATCTTCATATTTTTATATCACTTATTTTTAGCCGCGCATGTACTAAAAGTCAATATTGTGTTATGAGTTAATACGTATACTGTCCCTGTATAACAGGGATATTCAGCTTGGTGCTTCTCTCCCTAGACGCCTGAAGAGCAATCGTTAATCGCTTAAACTCTGTTATAAAGAGATAGACTCATTTCATAATTCGAGCAACCAACTTCCCGCTCCTCACATAGTGCACAAGTCACATATCAAAAAGGAATATTTTAAAGAGGTGTTAATTCAGTGTCTCAAGTTAGAAATTGTAAAACTTTCCCATATTGCACATCAAGACAATTTTTTTTATAGTGTGATTATTGCCTTAGCAACCGTTACTGTAGGCCATACAACGAGATTCGCCCCCCCCCCCTCTTCATTAAAGGGCCTATTGACAATTTCATTAGCTTTTCCCCAATTGGAGTTTTTTCGATTACATGTTCTACGCTTAGTGAGGGGCCAATAAAAATAACCATAGAAGGAGAAGGCTATTAGTATTTCTCATCAAAATTTTCCAATAATTATTTTTTGCCTTCAGACAAAAATCCAGATTAAAAACAGTATCAATCCAATTATACTGTTTTGCATTTTACTGACCTCATGCGAATTGCCCTAACAAGTCATTAACCAAACTTTCAGCAGATAACTTTTAATACGGAGCACATTCGTAAGGTATCCACAGTCAAATCTAACTTTTAAAATTTTACTTTACCCAATTGATTTTAATAGAACCAGCGCAATTTTTATATTTTGTTTATGCTTTTGAGTTACTTTGTTGTTTCTTAACTAACAAGAAATGAAATAAAAAAAATTACTTTTGGACATTGATTAGCTTACATTTGCCATTAACTTTGTAAAAAATGAAACAAATTAATGACTTTTGGTCACTGAGTAGTTTTAGTTTACCATATTTCATACATATATTTCATCTGTATAAGAAGTTGGACCACTCGCCTGCGACACTGTGGCCACTCTGGCTGTATGTGTATCTATTCTTTCGACATCATGTGTATCTATATACCACATGATGTCGAAATCACCGTACATGATGGTGAATGCAATTAACATGTCGAACAGTTAAATAAACAGACATTATTGGTAATGTAATTATGAACATTATTTTTGAAAATTCCGAAAGAAAAAAGTTCACCAAAATCATATAAAATATACTCTATGCACCGGAAAGAATTGTCTACTTGTAACAAAAATGGATGGACAAATCAAATAAAAATGCATAGAAAAAGAAACGTTTTAGAAGGACTGGATGATTTATTCCATAGTTTGATCGGGGGCATTACAAAGTGATGTTTTTTCTTTAGAGATATAATCCTTGTATGTGCTTATCTGGTGGGATCCAAGTTTTTCTGTATTAGTGTTTTTTTTATGAATCTATAAATATAAAAATAAATTTATTAGCAGGAAAATCACCTCGATGTTCTGTCACAAGGCATTGGTTCACATTTGGCCTGAGTGCAAAATGTAACCCTGCTTGGCATGAACTGTTCAAGTTCCCGGATGACGTCTTGAAGAATTTCTTACCCCATTGTCTCCAACTAACTGGACTAAATGGGCAACATTTTGGGATGGTTGCTTCCATTAGGTGCCAAATTGAGGAGAGATTAAGGGGCTATTCAAAGAAGCATTCAGCAAGCCTGAAGACAATTCATAGCAAGGCGTGCTGTGCGCGGTCGGCACTATCATGTTGAAGAGTAATCAGCCCTAAAAGAACAACAGAAATGGTAGTGCTATTTCGTCTCTATGTCATCATGGTGTGTGGCCATGGTGGTACAGTGGTTAGCATTCCTAACAGCGAGCTCTGATGAGCCAGGTTCATTACCCGGAGACTTCTGCTTGGGTAGCTGGTCATGGTTCATCTTGGCCCTTCATTCCTCTGAGTACGAAATTCTCTTGGGAAATTAAATGGGGAACCAGCATCTGGCTAGTTATTCTACTTGGACACGAACTAGTAATTAGCATCCCAGGCTCAACGGCACAGAAATAGATGTGTGCACTACTTGAAGAAACTTCTTAGGCCTGAGTAGATTTTAACTAACAATTATGGTGTAATTGTGTCTCGTTTAACTAGCAAAGAGGTTGATCATCAAAAGAAATAGAACCTTGCTCGTGGATACACGATATTTTTTGTTTTTCTATCTGGTATATACCACCGTATTTAATTTTTTCTCTATTGAATATCACTTGGCTTGAATTTTCCTTAAGAAATAAAATACATTATCTAGTTTAATTGTTATCCTAAACTCAGCAGAAATGAACAAACTGATCCAAACAGCATTCTGAGATTTTCTGGTAAAAAAGTGTTTGAACCTTTTAAATCTGTGAAGCAGCCCCAATATTTTTTTTTTTTTTGAAGGATGAGGGTGGGGAATTTGAAGAAATGTATGGATTTGTATAAAGAACCAACAAACTAACAATTAAATACTCAGTTTTATATTAGATGTCAGGAACAAAAACTAATATGGCTCTGTTGTTTAATAACCCATTTAAAAAAAATCAAATAGCGTTAAAAAAAACTCTTTGAAATGCGCATCTTTTCAACTGAAAGAGTTTGGGAAAAATTGTTACATCGTCCGAAAAACATGCAAAAAAAAAAAAAAAGGAGCAGGTGTGTGTGAAAAATATCTTCAAAAATAAATTAAAATTTTTTTTCTTTTTTTTTTTTTGAGGAATATGCTTACGTCCCCTTCTACACATCAGCGAAGCATCTTAAATGTTTCGAGTAGTATGTACTTAAATATTTCGAGTGTAGATTTGAAAAAAGAACTAATAAACACTTTTCTAAAATTATAAATATACACTCGTCGTCACGAAAAAAAAATTACACCGAGAAGGAAGAAAAGTATGTAAATGAATATTAAAGATTGGTTTCGTCTCTGTTTGATATGCAAATTACTACGGTATCAACCGCGTCGGCGACAATGATGTAGGCAAACACATGACCTACCATGTCATCAAGGGCCCTTTAAAAGGTTCTCCGAAAGCGCGTCATTTCGATTCTAATTAGTGTGTTTGGGTTTAATTATCTTTGAGAAAAAAAATCGACAACCGTTTAAACAGTTGGACGCCTTTGATAAGGGTCACATCGTAGGACTACATCCAGGTGAATGATAATACCATCAGATTGCGCATCATATCAATCTAGCAAATATTACAATTTCAAGCTGTTGGCAGAATTGGATACAAAGAAGTTCTCTCGCGTAAAGTAGGCGCAAGGAGAACTACACAAAATAAGGAAAATCGAAGAATTGTCCAACAAGAGAACACGAGCAGGTCAGAATGGACGAATGAGGGAGATAAAATTGTAACGACAGCACACTTACTAGACGGTGCTATAAGCATCGTGAACGAGGAGACAGTACTGGCGCGGAACAGTGGAGAGACGTAGCTGGAAAAGAGTGGAGGAAGGACAAACAAAGCCCAGCTTGCGAGAGACGTGGCTTAGGAAGCCACAAGAAATTAGAAAGGCTTTATCTGAAAGCTTGGTGGGAGCAATCGAGAGTTGGAGAATTACTGGATAGAGTTGGTCTCTCACTGAAATTAGATATATTGTGTGCACAAAGGAGCTGTACGAGTAAATATATTGTAACTTGTATTGTATTGTGGCTCGCAAACATATAAGATAAGCATTGTCATTTGTCCAAATTAAACTGTCCTTTGTGAATAATAATGTTTCTTCATTTATACCTGCAGAAAAACGATTATAATTCACAAACACCAAATATATATACATACATACACAGCTGGCCATTAAAATTACAACAACATGAAGGAAAGCAAATATAAAAAAGGTATTTATTGTACGTAAACAACAGTTAAGTATGAAGAAAAAAATGATCAAATTTGAAAGCAAGTTTGAGGGTTTATAAGGGTGCGATATTAATAAAAACAGCTGCCACTCCTGGCAGCTAAAATGGGCCTTACCAGGTTAGGTATAAAGTCGAGCTGGGTTTGGATGACAGAAACGGGGAACTCATTCCATTCTGCTTCAAGTCTATGCCACACTTCATCAAACCGCATTAGCTGGATAAGGGTGGTGGACCAGTCTCTCAGCAATACTTGGCCTGTTGTTTTCAATGGGATACAGATTTGGAGATCGTGCAGGCCAGGGCATCAGTCGAATACCCTGTGTATCAAAGGACATCATTTGATAATTGATACATTATTTGATGAAGTGTCGCTCCGGTCACTTGTCCATTGCTCGAAATTTCAAAGTTGGTACCCTACAGCTCTAGTGTTAGTTACAGAGAACGTCAGTTTAAATTAATAAAGGGTAATAAAACTACGAGGGTCATTCAATAAGTCCTTAGAAATTCTAAGAGATGGCGTTCATAGTATCGAAAATTGTTTGTTTTTAGTAAGCATCACGACTCACAGACATCTACTTCAGTCATTCGTATTCGTGATCGGGGCCCCATTTTGAACCTCGAAAATTCTTCGTCATAACTTTTCCGACAGTTGAGACCATCTTCTCCTTTTTTTTTTTGGAAAAGATTCACTTGAAGCAACCTTAACTTTCTGATTGTTGCTTGGTTTCCTGTGCATAATGATGAATCCAGGTTTCACCGATGCACAGTGGAAAGGTTTATTTAATGGACATTGCATTTTCAACCAGTTATTTCCCTATAACAATTTCAATGAGGATGATAATCTAATTATGTATGTATGGCACCCTAGTGACATTTTTCTTTCCTCTGGGAGTTTTCTGTCTTTGGGAGCGACAGGTGACGCATCCCCTGGATAACCTAAATGATCCTTCTCTATTTCTGACCCTTCTTCTTGTCAATCAATTTATATCTTTTTTCAAATAACTAGATCATAGCTTTACCTTGTTTAGCGCAGCTTAGGTGTTTAGTTTACTAAAGCTTTTTTATTAATATCGCACTGGAAGAATCATGAGGATTATTGGCGACTGACTTCGCAATTTTGAATCTCGGTCAAGTGACGAGGACGACACCTGAGCTGGCACCCCCTCTCCTAACTACCACACCACGACAATGGGAGGATTTTGGGCCCCTACAGATTTAACGTGTATCAGCCCCGGCTACACTGCGGGTCTTTAGCGGCCAAGGATCGAACCCGCGACAGAACGAAAACCGCAGGCTACGAATCCGAAGCCATGACCGTTAGGCTACCACGGCCTGTTTAGCGCAGCATAGTCACATCTGCCTCTTGTGCCTTTAAAATATTATTATTCACTCAATTTTCAGCAATCTATCATACTTCAAGCACACTTTTTTTAAAAACAGAATTGAAACTTTTAAATTCCGAATTTTTATAACTTGAAATTTCGTATAATGCGAATTTTTTGCCCGTTCCTTTGAATTCCGTATCAAAATAACGGGCAAAATTGGGGAAATTTGTAATTTCAATATGCGAATAATGCGAATGCGGATAATTCGAATTTTGCTCTTGCTTTTAGATCATTGCGTTAACAGTAGTTCATGAAACTTTCCAGCTGATGTTCGTTGTTATTTCAACGTTGTTTCTTGGGGAAGTGATTGACGTCAGTCTATTTTTTCAAACATTTTCAGCAGATTCAATATGCATCATTTGCGAACTACACGGCGAGTCTAGTGGAATCGAGGCTCAAACCCACGACTCGACTAAAAGAACGCTGCAATATAAGTTAGCGACCATGACCTCTAAGCTTCCAAGGCCGAAATAAGAAGAATGGTGAGTGAAAATGCAGTTGGACAGGTGCGATTTCTGATTTTCCAATATTCGAATTACTTTCGATTTCTCCGAAAGGAATTAAAGAAATTAAAAAGAAAAAGAAAAAGAAAAAAAAAAAAATCACAAAGTGATTCAGGCATCGCCCGAAACGTTGTAGATTCGATAGGACTGGTTTTTATATGCTTCTTTCATTCTCGTCGCTTATCTAACGCTTAGGTTTGATGGATTCTGGGAAAACGTAACTGGCGCGATTAGTGTCTGGTCTGCGAATGAAAATGCTGAACGTAGTCAGCATCTGAATAATTTCGAAAATAAAAATAAACATAAAAAAAGACGTAAATAAAATTTGATTTGTGAAAATACTGAAACATTTAAAAAAAAATTGATGTAAAAATTCAGCACCATTTTTAATTGTTGAAACCACCTTTGGATTCTTTTTTTGTAACAAAATCAGTTGATAAATTCATAGAAAGGTGAGATAGGTTTCATTTTTAAAAATTTGCTGCTATATGTACAAAAAAATATACCCTGTAAGTGATTACATGACTGAAATATTAGAGTAATGAGTTTTTTCCATAGTGTGAATAACAACTCTAAACGGTTTAATCTGCTATTAATTGGAAGTTAGAATGTATATTGAAGCTAATTACTCTCTCTCATAAATCTTGGGGAACATCTAGAATATAAGTATGTAATCCAATTGGACAACTAATTGATTACCGATTAATACCGCACTGCGAAGCAACACGCGGGTTATTGTCTGTTGGTAATACCGAACCATGGTCAAGTGATGATAACGACTTGCGTTCAGACACCACGGCACAGGAGGACGAAGGTGCCTCGATAGATTCAACATGCATCAGTCCCTCTGCACAGCGGGTCTTCAGTGGTATCAGGATTCGAATCCACGACACGACAAAAATCCAGTTGGACAAAAAACAGAAGATAATAAACAGTAAATGGTCTTCACTCAGTGACTTTCATACAAATTTAATTTAGAAGATAATGAAATGTGTGTAGAACTTGAAACCGTATATATATAAATGATATGGAATGTATTCTTACGGAAAATACGCATTCACATCACCTCTGGAATATATTAAAAGATTTAACGCCCCAAAGATTTGACACGCATCAGCCTCCGTTACATGGCGGGGCTTTACTGACATCAAGACTCGAACCCACAACTCGATGGGAACAACACTTTGCAGCGAATTTACAACCACTAGATTTCCACGGCCATCTTTTGGTCAAAGCGGTGGCAATTGAGTGAGTGAAAGTTGAGGTTACACAAGAGCAAAATTTAACTATGCTGTACAAAACAATGTGGTTTGGTTTCATTAACGTCGCATTAGAAGCCACATGAGGGTTATTGGCGACCTCATACTTTTGAGCTTTGGTCAAGAGAACGAGGACGACATCTGAGCTGGCACCTCCATCTCCTAACTTCCACCCTACCCCAACGGAAGGACTTTGAGCCTGGACATATTTAAAGTGCATCAGCCCCGGATACACGGTGAGTCTTCAGTGGTATCAAGGCTCGAACTCACGACTCGACGAAAACAGCTGGCCCTGAGTCCACGACCATGATTCACTAGTTTACCGTTGTCGCCACACAATGTGTATCTGGGATCTATACATTTGACAAAAATTAGAAAAAGGTAATTGGTTGACAAGACGAAGAATCGAAAATAGAGAAGGATCTCTATGGCATCAGGGTGCGCTTCACTCGTGTTTACCGATATAGGAATCCTAATAGGAAAGAAAAAATCACTAGGGTACTTCAGGGTCCTAATGCCCACACTTATTTATAGAAGGTAAAGCCCTGAGGGGAAGCATTGGCTAATACACACGTGTTTGCAGATTTCTAGCAAAATAGGAAATTACTGGATGTTTATTAAATTAAAAGGATATTTTAAAAGATATAATACACAGCCTCTGTTTTTTTATATCCCATGAATCCACATTTATTAAAATATATATAAAAATAAACATTTATAAAAATAATTTTAGTTAAAGTATTTTCTGCTGGTATTTTTACCTCATCAAATATGAGAACTGAAACAGTTTTCTTTTCAAACTTTTATTTCAATTGTTGTGCTGGTTCAGTTACGTATTGCTATTAAAGTTAACTAAAATCGTTCTATATTATATATATATATATATATATATATGCCAAACAGAGCATTTACAAGAACCCAAATGATTGAAAAAAATGTATTTAAATCATAGAAATGAAGGAGAGGACCAATCAGTAGAAAAAGAAAATTTTTTAACAGTAGAAAAAGTATTGCATAATCTTTTTAACGGGCTAAAAATAAAATTTTTAACATGTCAAGGAAAATTAAAATTTTATTAAGCTAAAATAAAAGTAGAGCGAGGTTTTTTTTTATATTTTTTATATGAAAATCACATAACCAAATCATTAAATAACGTGAAAAAAGAAAAAAGAAAAAGCTTCGGGGAAAGCTTGATCTTATCATATACTTCTATTAGTACATGATTTGAGTACAATACTTCTCTGATTGGGGGAGCCGTTTATTAGGAGAGATCAAAGAAAGTCCGATGATTTCATTGCACATCATTAACCACAATTGTATAAAAAGAAAACCATTGAAAGAAATCTTCAAACTTGTTGTCAGCATCTTAAACATTGTACCAAGTTCGTTTGTAGCATGAATCAGACCTCGCTCTGCCCCTTGTTTGCGACTGCAGTAGCCAAGTAATCAAGGTCGCGACTATGTTTCAGTTGAGCTCTGTTACGGGTGGCTATGTTTCAGTTGATCCACGTACTCGACACTTGATTCCACTAAGGAGCAACATTATACCGAGAAATATGTGGTTTAAATTTGTCGATGTTCAAGTTAGTGAGGCGTGGAAGCTTGTTTGTTTTTAATTAACGTCGCACTTGGAGCAACACACGGGCTATTGAAGATAGACCTCGTAATTTTGAGCCTTGGTGAAGTGATGAGGACGAAATTTCTTTCTTAGCTTCCGCACCACTCCATTGGGAGGACTTTGGGCCCGACAGATATAACGTGCATCAGCCTCGACTACACTGTGAGTCTTTGGTGGCATCAGACTCGAACCTATGATTCGACGAAAACCACCTGCCACGAGTCTGATGCCTAACCCACTACGCTACCGCGTCTACAGGCGTGTAAGTTAGGAGGGTCAAATGCTTGCGCAGCATTTTGTCTTCGCCATTTGATAACGGCTCATTATTTCGAGGTCTATACTCAGGATCTCCCTCGTAGTTTCTGAGTGCGAAGTAAATAAATCAATTATTTGCCGCCCTCGTGTTTGTCTCTTGTCTCAGTCACTTGGTGCGGATACGTCCAATTAGCGTTTGTTTCATTGGAAACTTATAGGTCAAAACGCATAAATAACGATGTTTGAGTATTGAGAGGGATTGTTGATTAATGAAGCAACGGTCATTAGCATTGGACGCGTAATTCTGAGCCTCGATCAAGTGACTATACGCCCAAGTTGACACCCACTCTTCTTTCCCACCACACCCTTAAAAGAACTTGGAACCTCAATAGATTTAATATGCCTCGGCCTCCCCCCTACACGGCATGCCTTGAGTGGCATCTGGACTGGAACCGCGAATCAAGGGAAACAACAACGGCCTCGAGTTCAGACCATGACCTCTAGCCTACCGTGATGCTTGCTGCATATAATTTACCGTAAAATGTTCTTTTCGATACTAATGTAATAGGTATGGATTTAATTTTTGTCAGAGGTCTGATGAAACACAGGTATGTATCGCGAAGGACTCTCCCCCTTATACTAATTGAGAGACTTTTCAAGAATAGGAAGGGCTTATAATTATGATTTGTTACTTCAATGAACGTGTTCGGCTTCCTATTTCATCCCGACACAAAAGTTTATTTGGTACAACTCGTCATTTGAACCACGGTCAGTTGACGAGGAGCTGCCCTCTCTCCCTCTTATACATATAGTCGAGATGAAAGGTCAAATTTGAATTTTGGGAATTGGAAAATGTAAAATCTTGTTAATACGCCTTCTTCTGAAACTAAAAAGTTTCAAACCTTAAAAGAGAGTTTGAGATCGATATTTGAAATAAATTTGTCCCCTTGGAATCAAAATAATAATAATAAAAAAAAAGAACGGAATATTTTTTGGGGGAAAAACCCACAAGAAGATAATAAAAATAGTTATAAAATAGATGAATATGAGTGAAGTCTTAATTTCAATTTTGTAAGCAAAAAATACGGAAGTAGGCGGGTACAAATGACAGAAGTGGAATTTCAAATTAACGATTAGAATGAGGCTGTTGTTGCTCCACAGCTTTCATTCTTCATTCAAAAAGAAGAGTGAAAAAAGTAATATATTTTTTCTGCTCCTCATAAATCTACTAATCACGATCGATTTGATTGTTTGTTCATTAACGTTGCATTTAAAAGCAACACAAAAGGTATTGCCAACAGATCTCGAAATTTTGAACCACGGTCAAGTAAGTGACGAGGACGAAACCTAAGCCGCCACCCCAATATAAACAAAGCTATAGCCCAGATGTTAAGCCGAAGCTCAATTTAAAGCGGTAGTGGAATTTTTTCCATGACCGAAACTAAGTCATAGAAATGTAAACAATGCATTTTAAACAGCTGTTTCTTCATTTTTAAACGATGTGATTGAAACAATATGCTTTTTAAATACAGAATTTATTTATTTATTATAGTTGTAGGGGCAACTGACAGCTATTTCTCCCCTTAATTTTGATTTGTAGATTTGCATTTTCTGGAAAACAGCGATTTTTTTTAATTACGAAAAATCTAATTTCTTATAAAAAGTATTTCATATATTTGTAGCGACTCCCTTCTACAGCAGCGCCAGAGGTTAAAATGTTTACTAACTAACCTGATTAGACGTCTTTTTAGCCTAGTTGGTTAGGGCATGACAAAAAGCACAGCGGCGTTTGCGAAGCGGCAGCGTTGATTCGAACCCTTCTCCAGTGGGTTCCGAAGAATGCGCTCCTACCAACCAGGCTGAAAAGACATCTTATCTAGTTGGTTAAGTAAGGCGTTTTGAGTTCTAACGTTGTTGTAGAAGAGAGTCGCCGCATATTCATATGAAGTTTTACCACAACGTCCTAAATATCTCTAGGTATGCCGTGAATCTCAAACATAACTTTTAAGTATATAATTATTTATTTTGGAACTATTTTTATTTTAAAAAAGTGACATATTTTTTGGTAACATTATGTTGTGTTTATAAGTTTTGGTATAATTCAGGAAGTTTAAGATAGAACTGCATTTTTTTTTTTTTTTTTTTGCTTCACAGCGTAGATATATGTATGTTAAATATATTGTTGAAACAAAAATTGAACATATTAATTAGATTTTCTTACATGAACTTTAGCGTAAATGTCAGTTTTTATTAAATTTTAACCAAGTATGGCCAAAATTTGAAAAAAAGTAAGAGTTCTTGAAAATGAATTTTGAATTTATCATTTTACAGACCATTGTAACTAAAAACATATGTTTAACAAAAAAATCTACTTTCCCTTTTTTTTTTTGAAAAAAAGTGCTCTATAAGTGGGCACATACCTTTTTACACTATGACTCTAGCCACGGCTTTGTTGTAGCACCCGTTCTGTTGGCTTGCTGATGTTGACTTATGGGTGCTATACGCCACATACACACACAACATACACACACACACAACATACACACACACATATATATATACATGTTATATACATATATATATACATATATATTGATATATATATATATATATATATATATATGATATATATAAGTTACATATATATATATATATATAGGCATATATATATATATATATGATATATATATATATATCATATATATATATAACATACGATAGCTTAAGTGGTATTTTTTTTATCTAAAGAAAAGCTTTATTTGACCAGTCTCTTGCACAAGAAAAATACCACAAAAAACTTATTTTTATTCTAGAAAAGAACACTGGCGATAATTTTAGTTTTTTTATTGTGATTCTATGCCACGCTTCATGCAGCATCTCTGGTACCTGAAGCACTGGCCAAAGTTTGTTGTTTGTTAGAATAATATACTCGTCTATTCAATCGAAGAGGTTTTGGATTTCATACGTGCACCAACTGCACTTTTAACATCATTGGAAAAGAGTTTGTTTTATAATTTTTAAAGATGTTTGTGGCACAGCGGTTGTTCATGGATTAATTTAACAATAACAGAAAACAGTACATTATTCAAAAAATTCAAAAAAATGTTTTCATTACAAGTGCTTGATGAAAAAAAAGTAAAGTGCTTCCAAGTTTTAATCTCCTTTCCCGAAAAACAAGACCATCTGGTAAACTTCACGCGACAAGGCCAATCATGACTTTCAATCGCAGTTGCTCGCCCTTGAGTCTTCCGCCTAATAATCCCCTCTTTCGAACGAGAAATGCTTTCGTTTTTCTTCACCTGAAGATGATTCGAAGGAAATGCCCTTATGTAGGTCAGGATCGCTCGTCCCTGAGAGAGCCCGACCCCCGTGACCCCCTCCAGGCCTTTCTGTTTCGAGGAAGAGACGACCCATTAAACTGCAAGAACTAAAAGCGAAAAACCCGTTAATGGAAAACAACCGGATGATGTTCCCATTTTTTTGTGGCTTCATCATCGCTCGGTGGGAATAAATACTAGAGCTTTATGAAAGAATAATAGATTTTGTGTGTGTGTGTGGATGTGATGATCGTTTAGATTTATAAATAGATATGAGCAAAGTTGATTCAGAATTTTTATTTACAAAACGAGGGTATTTAATCTTATTACCTCGTTCAAGTTTGAATTAAGCATCGAATATTTGGAAAGGAATTTCTGTAGAGTATTTTGAAAGAGCCTTGTGTAGACTGAATCAATGTTTTTTCCCTTCTTTTTTTTAATTGTTTAAAAGTATATTAAATAAAACTTGTGGCCTTATATGCATTTTATAGAGATTCGCGTGATCAAAACTTGGTCAAATAGAGACTTTTAAAAATCGAAGACAGTTTATAAATTGAGACGCGTATATATTGAGAGAGTGACGTTTTTACAAATATTGGATGTTTTAGTTTATTGAATAATTCAAGCTACAGTTTTCTGCCCGATTCATTCGCCTGATCATTTTGAATGAAGGTCAGACGACAAGGTCGAAATCCTATCTCCATTATAAAGCACTGGGAACAAAATCTGTCAGGTGAGAGATAAATGTATTTTATTTTTTTCGCCAAAAAATACGCATGTTACATTCAAAGCTCTCCTTGTCGGTTCCATTCTTCTTCCTTGTTCACGCTCTCACTCTGTAGTCAGTGCACATTTCTCTGTTCCAGAGTCTAATAGGGTGATATCGTCCCTGACGAAATCAACTCGTTACACCACAAGCTCCACTGATTCAAAGTACAGCAGCACCTGAGTGGGACGTGTCTTTAGCAAAAAAAAAAAAAAAAAACATGGTCAGATTCCTGACTCGAAGCCACAAACTAACGAGAGGATTTTAAATCCCGTCAGATTTATTGTGTGCAGTCCCTTTACACGATAGATTCTTTTTTTGAAACAAGACTCAAACTTGAGCCTCGACTGAAACATCGTCGGCCTCGAGATAGGTTACCATAATTCACTTTTGAAACGATTGATGAAAAACACGCTAAAGGTACAAAATGGGCTTTTCATCAATGTCAACCGTGGTCAAGAGGAACTGCTTAACGAATACATTGGTTTCCTAATTTTCGAATCACATCTCGCAAAGAAAGATAGCTCCAGCCGGGATGAATAGTGCAATAGTCTACATTAGGCTGTCATTACTGTTTCATTCAAAATTTATTGGCGTAGTCTAGTCTTGAGATCATGATCCGTCAGTTACGAAGCTTGATTGGTTGGTTGGTTTTATTAACGTCCCACTTGAAGCAACACGAGAACTATTGGTGACGGATCTCGTAATTTTGAACGTCGGTCAAGTGACGAGGACGACTGGCACCCCCTTTCCTAACTTCCACATCATGCCATTGGAAGAACTTTGAACCCCGACAGATTTAATGTGCATCAGACCCGGCAACACGGCGGGTCTTTAGTGGCATTTTGGCTGAAACAAGCGACTACGAAACTTGAAACTCTGCTTTTAGGATACTGTGACCCGAAATTTGAAGTTCAGTTTTTTATTAACGTCGCACTAGAAGCAACACGAGGGCTATTGGCGACGGACCTTGTAATTTTGAACCTCGGTCAAGTGACGAGGACGACACCTGAGCTGGCACCCCCTCTCCTAACATCCACACCACGCCAACGGGAGGACTTTGGGCCCCGAACAGATTTAACGTGCCTCAGTCTCGGCTACACGGCGGGTCTTTGCGGCCAAGGATCGAACCCGCGACTGAACGAAAACCACCAGCAGCTAGTCCGCGACCTTGACCACTAGACTGCCGCCTAGTATTAGGGAAGATAGCAAAATAATAATTAAAAGAAAAACTTGGGGGACTACGAATAGAATAAAAAGAAATATCCGCTGAAAGCGGATCTTGTCATTTCAAACTAAGAACAGGGGTTGGCACGCTTTAATTATGTCGGTACTCAAAAGTCTCTCATTGGTCAAGTTTGAAAGTGAAGTGTGTGATAAACCAAATTGTGTGTTGATTTCGTCGGTTGGAAATTGTTATAACAAAATATATTGGTTTCGAGTTGAGCAGAAATAAGCAACCAGCGCCTTAAAATGAAGTGGAAAATGTGATAGAAATATCGAAAGTCTTAATGCTAGTTTTAGTGTGGAATTTTCAACCTATTAACTAATTTACGAAACATATTCTAATTATTGAAATTTAAGGGTTTATTCATCATTCAAAGTGAATGACTTTGTTAAAGTTAATGCAAATTTTACATGTTAAAACAAATTCTGATTATTCGAATCAAAGTTTTTAATCGCCTTTTAAAGTGATTGACTATGATAAAGTTAATTATGACTTACAAGTTAAAACAAACTCTTACTATTCGAATTTAACGTTTTATTCTTCGCTGAAAGTTAATGACTTTCTAGAAAGTACACTTAGCCGGGAACATGAGCCGTTTCCATCAGAACAAACACGGCGCCCTTTTTCCAAATAGGTTGGGCCATTAGTTCCGAAAAAGTCGCCGCAGACAAAGAGAAATATTTCAGGTAAAGGGTGATCCAATATTGACTTGACCCTTTTTGTAGGCGGACAGGGGGAAGATAATCGCGTGGGCATAAAAATTACTTTCACTTCTTCCCCGCTGGCATGAAATCGACGACCTCAAAATCGAACACAATGTGATATGCTCGTAATTCATTCGAATTCATAGGAAACTCTTTGATTCGTTAAATTAAAAAAAAATGGACTCTTAAAACGCTTCGAGGTATTGTTATCAGAAAACAGGAGTAAAATGAGTACGATAAAGAAAATATTAGTCTTCACGTAAATTGTCGAGAAGCATTCTAACTAGTTTAAATTTCCGTTGAGTGTTTTTATTTTCTTTGTCAGAAAGCTATATTGAATTAAGTACCGTGTTGATTGATTGTAAATTTTTGTGGGAGCAATGAAATGTGTGTGCGTGAGATGGTAGAATTTAAATGGGGAAAAGCCAGATTGTCTATTCTGCGCCAAAACAATATAAAATCAGATAAAACTAAAAATAGAGAATAATCGCTAGTGTATCCCGGGGTGCGTGCCCCGTATTTACCAAAGACAGTAAACCCCACGGGGAGGAAAAAGATCACCGTGGAGCCTAAAGGTGAGTGGTGCTCGTGAGCCCTGAGAGCATAGAACAACAAAAAAAAAAACAAACTATTACCTCTAAATTTTGAAACATCTCTTTTATAAATCGTAATTTATTGGATTGATTATTTGTTTATTAGCGTCACGCTTAGGAGCAACAAGAGGGCTATTGGCGGTAGAGCTCATAAATTTGAACCTCGATCAAGTGGCGAGGATCAACCTTCCTCTCCAAACTTCTATATCACGTGCATCAGGCCCGATACCCGGCGGGGTTTAAGAGGCATAGGAGCTCGAACCCACGACACAACGAAGTTTTTGTCTTTTAGTTTAGTTTTTATTAACGACGCACTAGAAGCAACACGAGGGCTATGGGTGACGGACCTCGTAATTTTGAACTTCGGTCAAGTGACGAGGACGGCACCTGAGCTGAATCCCCCCTCCGAACTTCCACACCACGCCAACGGGAGGGATATTATAGTTATGTATAGTAATCCAACAAATATCAGACCATAGCACCTTTGGATTATCAAAAACACTGGCGTAACTGAGAAGTCACTAAAATTAACGCTTATAAAGAGCTAAAGCTATGAATTGTTGTATGAAATTTACTACAGTGCATGGAAATGAAGTGTCAAAAATACGAAATAACTCAAACTGCAAAAAATGTACTATTTTGAATTGATAGGTTACTGGTAGGCCAAGATTACAGAGGGAGCGCTGCGATAATTAGAAAAAAATTAACTTATATTAAATACATAAAGTATGTACATAAAAATATATAAAGCGTATTCCGCATACATACTTTTCTACGGAATATTATTAAATAACGCGCTCATCTTTCCGTAATTTCTTAAATAAAGGCTTGTGACGTTAGGCTAATCGCAGTTTTCTCTCTCACTCGGGGACTTTTTGTAATCTGAATCGCATAAAGTTAGAGCAAATGAAACTTTATTAAGTAAACTGAAGTAATAGAAGAAGTGTAGTGAACTGAATTAGGTATTGGGATATATAAGCGAAATAGAATTGAATGGAATTAGACTCAGACAGATGATAACGACAAGCTGATAGATGTTTGTATATTGGACTTCATCTTTGGAGTAAATCATTGCAATTAATAATTTGTATTGATATTGGTTAGAAGTGAATCCCGTTTGGAAAAAATAGAAATCGAATCTATTAATCAAGAAGTGTCTCAATCGATGCGAGGGATTGGTAAGTTAAGACTTTATTGTTTAACTATAAGCTAAGATTAAAGTGAATTAAGAGGGATTCGAGAGAAAGAAAGGTTGCATATCATGAGAAAACAGGTAATAAACTATTTTGTCTTTTTTCTGACGTCACTTCAATAGTGTTTGTAAACTTATTGAATATATTATTAGACTGACTGTAAGACCTCTGTGGAGTTTAATAATGAAAGGCAGACATTACAAGCTTTGAAGAGAAAACTCCTCAGGCCCTAGCAGGTGAACTCGCATCACCATCGATGAGACCTGGATTCATGATTACGCTCTCGAAACTAAACAACTTTCGAAACAAAGGTTTTGTTCCTGTGAATCCGCTCTAAACTAGGCGAAGGGTATAGAGGGTTCTTAGATAAAATAAAAATGATCAATACTACAGTGGGTTTAAACCCATCATCATTCCGAATACCCCATTTCTAACGCGAGTATTTTTTGAACTATTCTCATATATTCATTGATATCAGATTGGAATCACACATGAAATTCGATCACGTCGCTGGCATTCCAAGGTCACCTATCCTCCCTCTTCAAAGGGTCAAAAACATCTAACGCCGTGGTGGTGACCCAGGACTTGAACACTAGATGGCAGTACACCTTACAACTCTACTTGCATATACCCTCAACCCCCAAACACTTGCCTCTGTGTGTCTAAGACAACTGCACATAAATCGCAACTAGTCATATACCGGCTAAGGCGCACGTGTCGATTAGATCCGTCACTCAACTAGAGACATCCGATGATGTCAAACGGAAAATGTTCAAAGTAAAACTCAACACAACAGGGAGGAGATGTATATCAATTGCAGTAATGGTTAAAAGAGAACTTTTCTACAAATATCTTTCAGGAAGTTTCTCTCCATATCACCACGATGATAGTGGAGGGGGAGAATGCGGGACTCTCTGCAATAACAACGTCAGAAGTTAAACGCCTTAACTGCAAAGAGCGACCTGTTAATTTTTTTTCGCACCCAGAGCTCCAGGATTCGAAACGTCGCCGGCACTCAAAGGTCAAGCATCTGTCCTCCCCTTCCATGGGTTCGAAAATATTTAAGAACGAATTTGTAAACGCAAAATGTTCTTAATTTCTACGAATGAACTCAAAATTGTTCACGCTAGGTTCTCTTGAGAAACAAACGGCACCCTATTGATCTGGAATTCCCCAAGCGAGACAATTTTCCCAGATTATGCTTTTCCCACCCTTCAAAGGCGATCTTCCAACTCGTTTGACGAAGGCCACTTCTTCCTTCATCAGTCACGCCATCAAGTGATCGTTTCCGGTGCTCGCACCCCTTGAGGAGAGTGATTCACTCAGGTGATTACTATTTCAAAAAGGTGGTAGGTTCAGTTTCCACAGGCCCACTGAAAGTAGCTCATCTGTCAGATTTTTAATTTTCAAATTATTCGTGTGAGGAATTTTTGATAAACTGTGTTCTTACAATAACGAATCATTTTCAAAAACTGTTCTTGGAACGGTTCTTTGGTTTTTGAGAGTGTAGTTTGAATATTACAGTTAACTTTCTTTTAGTGATTTTATTTAATACGAGGGGTATTGGAATGTTTTAATTAATATACTTAGAAATAACAGAGATATCTGGATAAAATTTATTCTGCATATTTATTGATCCTTTTGTACATAATGTTGTAAATTACAGCTATTAAAGTTGATTTGTTAAGTTTCAGGAAGCCACATATTCATGAATTGAAGTATAACTGGCAGTATCATGAAGTTTTAATAATTATTCCGGTGTATCATAAAACTTTGATTATTACTAGAAAAATGGAGAGATAAAAACTCAATTTTCATTTGTTATTCTTAAAACTTCTCTACTTGTTCACTTTCCAGAGTGACACATTTCTCCCAGCGTTTCTTTCTCTTCCGAAGGCCGTCATTGTAGAACTCGGCAGATTTAACTTTTTCTTCTCCATACTGTAGGCTACTTTGATCTATGGCTTCTTGAAACCAAACACATCTACATGAATAGCTGTAATTTGCAAAATTATCTTCAAATGATGAATTAATATGCAGAGGGAATTTTGACCCGTTATTTCGGCTATATCTTAGTGATAATTAAAACATCATGATATCCCGGGATAAAAATCAAAACTTTTGATTCTGTGGTTACCTCACTCTAAGACTTTTTGAAATTAATCAAATCAACATGAGTAGAGCTGTAATTTACAACAGTATATACGTAAGGATCAATTAATATGCAGAATAAATTTTATTCAAATATCTTGTTTATTTCTTAGTAATCAATAAGACTTTGGAAAAAATTCCGTCTCGAATTCAAAAGGAAAAAAAAATTATTTAACACTGTGATAATGTGTGATTAATGAAAAATATTTAAGCTTAAACGAGAAAAGCTATTTTTATTATTTCATTCGATTATTACCAAAGTTAAGTTCACTCATCTATATTATTTATTTAGGTTATCCCAAGGAGACTTTTTGGTTTCAACCGAATTAATTTGCACCATTAACTTGAGACGGAGGAGAAATGTTTACTCTTGGCCCGCGTAAGTTTATACTGTAAGTTAAGTTAAGTAAGTCTAACGTTGATCCACGCCAAAGTCACGTTGATCTCCAAGTCACCCAATAACTTTCAGAAAATTTATATGTTAATCAATTAGAAAAAGTTTTCCGCAGTAGATAGATTTGTATCCCTACTTGAATTATGTAGAATGCTTGTCTATATCTGAGAATTTCAGTTAAAACGTATTTTTTTTATGACTTTCTGAAGCAATGCCCTGATTTTATTCACATTCAAACAAATGGTTCAGAGTCAACGAATGCATATTTAATACGTAATTCATTTCACGATTTTCAACTTCATTCTTCAAGTTCTGTTTTTATTGCTGAGATTTCTGCGATTAAAAAAGCGGGGGAGATTTCGTTGCGTAGACATGAGGAAAATGTTATTTTATTCACAGATTACACGAGTGCATTACAATCTTTAAATCACTGAAATTATTCATCTCATGCATTGATCACAGAATTTTTTTAAAAAAGATATTTAAAATCTAAGGTCTAAAAGCATCTAATTGATTTTTTGTTGGATTCCTCACGTGTGGATATTCTTTCACGATTAAATAGTCTGCATTTGATGCAAATTCTCTTATCATTCTATAATGCGATATCATAAAATGCATAAAATCAGCTTTTCATTCCCTCAGACAGTATTAATGTAATCTGGAAACATGTAACATACTGAATCATTTGAAACCCACCATTTTTCATTGGAATTCCTCATTATTGCGAAAACGGGACATTATTTAACGAGGGTGGTTCAACAAAAATTTGAAGACAGATTGCATCAAAAAGGTAAGCTGTCCATTTGGTGTTGCGATTAGTTAAACGAAGTCGAAACAAATTTGACACTGATTCATAAGTTAGTTTTGATTTGGAGTCATTTGCTGCCAAATACAAATTTAATTGCTGTCACATCGATTTATCGATGTCATTTTGCGTCAAGTTGATACCGTCGATGATAAATCCATTCATCGTTATGCACGGGAAAGGAAGCAACAATCAAAACGTTGGTTTACTTCTGGTGAATCTAAAGAAGAAAAGAAGGCGAAGATGGTGTCACATCGGCCGTAAAAGTTATGACGAAGAACTTTTGAGGTGCGAAAGGCACCATGATTACGAATACGAATAACTGAGGCTGTCTAGAGAGTCATATGATACTTACACAAACCATTTCCGATGCTACGAGCACTATCTGTTGGAATCTCTAAGGACTTATTGAGCGACCCTTCTGTGTTATATAAGAATTGAATGTCAGAAATTCCATACTGCCAAACAAGCAATATTTTTTCATACTAAATTTTAAACGTGTGAGATCTGTAAGTTCTTAATTGAAAAAATTGCAATTCAGAACAACATTAAAACGATAAATGGTCCGTCGCTTTCATGTTGTTTCTAAGCTCAACGTTAGTAAAACAATAAATCAAAACTTTGGCTTCTAGCACTTCGTGTATTTTAGCTTCTTCCAATTTTACAATTAACACTTCATTAGTTGACATAAGAAACTTTAGCAAAAACGAAAAAGCTAAACTTTGTGCAAGATTACTTCATTGTTTTAAGAGCCTTTTCAATGAATTTACACTTTTTTCCCCTCCCCAGCGAAGTGACGAAATTTTCGTCACTGAAGTACCGTTGCAGAAGGTAAATCTCCTCCCCTTTCCCCTTTAGAGTAGTCCACAGGTGTGCGACGACTGACCCGCATCTCATGCACCCGGGGTCATTGAGGAAGCAATCGAACGTGTCCGGCGGCGATGCACCTGGAGGAACACGGGTCCCTCCTCAAACTGATAAGTGATGCATCTTGACGGAAAGTGATGACGTTTATCTCTCATTTTTTTTTTGTTCGAGTAGTAATGAATTTTCAGGTTTCTAAGTTGAGAGCTTAAGTTGCAATGGGTTTATTACTATAGATGTGGCTACGGTAACTTGGTGGTCATAGTTGCGGACTCGCTGTTGATCTTTTTCTGTCAGATCTAGGGTTCGAGTTTGGATACCACTTAAAATCCGTCGTGTAGTGTTGCTGATGCACGTTAAATCCGTCTAAGCTCCAAGTCCTTCCTTTGGAAAGGGAGGTTCTCCTTTAAGTATCGTCCTCGTTACTTGACCGTGGCTCAAATCACTGACATTAGCCCTGCTTCTTAACCAGTCATAGGCCTTTCGTTTGTTACTTAAATCATTTTAATTTGAAAAATACAAAATTATGCTTTTGTGATTTTGTTGGAAATGCTGACCACTACATTTCTCTTGTCCTTTAATCAAAAGTTTTCATTTAAATTATCCTATTGTTGAAGGAAAACCTATTTGGCTGAAGTCCGTGAGCAAAAATTCCATTTTGGTTTCCAAGCTTAAATCCTGTATTCTTACGGATCGTACAGTTACCCAACAAATTTCACAAGTCTTTCAATTTTCGATTATATCTCTGAATATTTCAATTTTTCTTAATGTATGTTTATAATTGTACACTTTGTATAGATGTACATAACTTTGCCTAATACTTCATTTTTAGTTCACGAGTTTGTGGATGCTTTTTTTATTGTACAATTTAGCTGCTATACGTCTTATTTCTGTAAGAAAACATTCTATCGTTAACTTTTTATTCTTGTCAGGTACATTTCCTGTTCTGTAATCACATTTTTATCTTTTATTTACCACTGAATTTTGAAATTACGTAATATCTTATGATATTTGTTCCAACATGTACTGTTATATCCTACCCTTTTTTGTTGTAAGTTTTTCTTTGTCAATAAATTCTGAGTACGGGAATTGTCTCTCAGGGGGCCGGTTTATAGCTCAAAAACCCTTTTGAGTGAGTTCAGCCTCCTTGGAAATTCTGCCAGTAGCCCTCTCTTTGCTTATAAGTATGATGTAAGAAAACAATACTCCATCATTACTAGCAACGCATATTCAGTGAAATCAGGACTGGATTTGGTTTGGTTCAGTTTTATTAATGTCACACTAGAAGCAACAAGAGGGCTATTGGTGATGGACCTCATAATTTTGAACCTTGATCAAGTGACGAGGACTTAACCGAAAATGGCACTCTCCTTCCAACTTCCACACCATGCCAACGGGAGGACTTTGGGCCCCGACAGATTTAACGTGCATCAGCCCCGGCTACACAGCGGATCTTTAGCGGCCAAGGATCGAACCCGCAACTGAACGAAAATCGCCGGCCACGAGACCGAAATCATGACCACTAGAACTACCGCCGCCCACATTAAATGGAACTGAACCTCAAAGTTCTCATTCTATCATATCATATTACATATCATTATATATCAACTCTTATTTTAACTTTCGCTACTTGATCTTGGATCTAAATTGAGAAGTCTATCGTCTATAGCCTTTGAGTTAATTGAAATCATCCTGCCTGTAAACTAATCTTTGTAACCTGACTGCCTATGACACTGAAATGGACTTGATTGGGTTTTGTGGCACATGGAATAAAACAAAATCTATTATCCCCAGTCAACATATACAGGTGGTTTATGCATGATTGTCCTTATTTCCATGTATAGTTTAGAAAGTATGCGATATCCTACATTATGAGTATACTACGAGGATCGTTTAATAAATTCTTAGACAAGATATAGAGCTCGTAGCATCGAAACTGGTTTGTTTTTAGAAAGCCTCATGACTCACTAGAGAGTTATCTCAGTTATTTCCATCTCATGGTTTAATTTGTATTGTCCATTACAGCAAGAAACCTGCATTTATTTAGAATAATGGAAGAAAGTGAGTTTCGAGCGGTGATTAAACACTTTTATTATAGGACAAGTCGAGTTGCATGAAGTTCATGGCACCTCTGCTCCTGTATTTGCAACTGTTTACAATTGGGTAAATGACTTTAAACGTGGCCGTATGTCGAGAAAAAAGGAACGTCGTTCGGGATGCCCAGTGGAAGTGACTATTCCCGAAATGATTGACAAAATCCATTTGGGTTTTGAGTGATGGACGAATTAAAGTGCACGAAAGAGTAGAGGTCACTGGCATATCGCAAGGTACAGTGTTTTCAATTTTGCACAAAAGTTTGGGTGGGGAAAAAGTCTCGACAGGTGGGTGTCACGTTTGCTGTCAGTGGAAAATAAACGCAAGTGGGTGGTCGACTCTGAGGCTCTTTTGATCGCGCTATTGTGACGAATTTCTGCGTCGATACATAATTGCGGAAGAAACGTGTATGCATTATTACACTGTAGAGACAAAGGAACAGTCAAAATAGTAGGTTTTTGAAGGCGAACAAAGACGGTGAAATTGGCCATCGGTGTTTTGGGATGCAAGCGGAATAATCTGCACCAGTTATTTGGAAAAACGGAAAAAATAGCTGAAGAGTATTATGCGTCATTATTACACCGATTGAGCGAAGATATTAAGAAAAAATATCTTCATTTGAATAAAAAAAAGATCACTCTTCGTCAATACTAAGCACGGCTGTAGAATTTTAACCTGTGGAATTTTGATAGCCCAAATCATGAAATTAAAATTGGAATTATTACAATATCTATCAGATTTTGCCTCCCCCCCATGATTTTTTATTTTCAAATTTAAAAACATGTCTCGGTGGACAACGTTTACATCAGATGAAGAGGTCATCGTTCAAACAAATGCATATTTTGAAGACATCCCGGAATTTTATTTTTTAGATGGCTTAAAAAGTTGAAGATACATTTGTAAAAGTGTACTCAGCTAAAAGGAGATTATTTTGAAAAAAAAAAGGAAAATGTATATAATTTGTTTTACTATCTTTTCCTAAGGATTTATTGAGCGAACCTTATATAAAAGTAATCAATAACGTAATTTAATATTTTTATGTACAACAAAATGGAATATGTAACAATTTTTTACAGAAGGAGACATTCTTTTCAAGGAAATAAAATGTATCTTAGTTTATTTCTTTTTCTTATTACAGAATCACTATAGTGAGTTAGCCCATTCCCATTCTTAACATGGATAAGATTTGATCACCCCCTTAATTGCAATTGCAAACTAATCCCGAACACATCCCTAAATAGAAATTCTTGGCTTCTGAGAGCGAGGAATATTATTTATTAATGCGGTAAACGGTCATTTGTGATAGTGTTACTTTCAAACGTTTTTCTCACCATTTTTGAAGGGAAAAACAGAAAGAAAGAAAATGAAAAAAAAAAAAAAAAAAAAGTGTTTCTGGAACTCATAATATTCAAGCGAATGACGTTATACAGAAGGAACTGCAATAGAGTCAAAAGTTTTCCATTAGTTCCGGAACTGGAAATTCCAAATAACGCGAAATCCAATATTTGAGGAAGGGAGGGAGAAGCGTCATATGCACCTGCTCTTTTAAAATGGTTTCAGACAAGAAAATCACATCAATTTTGATAAGAGTTGTGTGAGAGGAATCTTCCTAATGAAAAATGTTACATCAATTTTCCATTAATAAAGAAAAGAAACACAGAAACATCAAAACTGAAAGACGATAACATTGCTCTTGATAGATTGCTGCGTCTTCTTAATCAAGGGCAATCGCTGGAACTTAAACATTAATGACTTTTAACGTATTATTAAGAACCGTAAAGGGCGTGCTGCCAGTTGCAGATAGATACTAAGGTGTGGTAATTGCAGATAGATTACTATCAGGGAATGAAATAGTAAATTTACTGCTTTGTGCAATGGTACTTACGACACATTGTTGAAGAAAGACTGAATCTATTTACACCAAGGATGGATTTTGTTTTGTTTTTTTGGTAAAAGTGTTTTAAAATGAACTCTAAATTTCATTACCAAAATGCATATTTGAGAGATGTTCGGTTTCATACTCACGAACGATGTAATCTGTATTGATAACTGCATTGAGAAACGTGGTTGAATATCTATATTTTGAATTTCAATAAATTAAAAAGGAACTTGATATTCTTTATTGAAAATCTCTAAACAACTAACTTTTTCTTCTAGAATGAATTTTCATCACTGAGACGAAACAATACTGAACTGAATATATACTGAACAATTTTCGAATTCAAGTAGTTTTTAAAAGCGAACTAGAATTTAATTGTAGCTTATTACCTCCCGCCGATAGTAACATATTTGATGACTGCTTAGATCAAGATGATCCCTAAAGATGGTGATGACAACGACTGTTTATTAATTGAAAAATCTTAAAAAACAGTTATTGAAAGCATTCCACACGGACCAACACTACTTGAGATTTATTCCTACCTTTCTTTAAGAAATGTGTGCCTCTTTGAATAAAAGTGAACATCCTTTTGAACTGGATTAAGCAAAATATTATATTTAAAAGGCATCAAGAACTATTTTGTTCAAAAGTAAGTAAAAAATTTCGCCATGCTTTTTCAGATAAACATTCAGTTTTTAATATATTGTCAGAAAATTTGTATACTATATATATATATAAATATATAATGAAAAAATGAATGCCTTTCTTTTAAATATCACTATTTAATTAAATTTCAAAGCCAAATTCACGTTTAATTATTTATTTTATTGTAGCGGAGAAAGAGAGAGAGCATTTCCCCACGGCGGGAAATACAACAGCGCCGTTGGATAAACAGTACAAAAAGTAAGAAGAGCTTAATAGATCAGAAAATGGGAAAAGAGAGAGAATTTTCTCTTACTTGGTATTTTATAGCAGGCATTTTTACACTGGATCATATGTGTTGAATAGAGGGATTTCGAGGGATTTTAGGTGCAGACAGAAGGTCTTGTAGGGATCATCCCAACAGGTCTGAAGCCGTGTGAACTGCATTATAAATGGATTTTTAAGAACGCGTGATTGCATAAATTAAGTTAAAAAGGAATGGTATCAGGAAATAAGAATGAACGTTTTACTTTTAAATGAGACAATGGGAAAAATTAGTAAATTAAATTATTATTATGAGAAACTAAGATGAATTAAAGTTAAATCATTACACACACACACACGCACGCACACACACACACACACACACACATATATATATATATATATTAGTACATTTTGAAATTTTGTCAAATAAAATTCTTTGATATCGTAATATTTTAAGTCTTTATCATTCCTGAAAAATGAACTGTATATAATTGTGTTTAGAAAGAAACTAATGAAAAAAGAAATCGATCTATATTTCTATATATTGAAATTTTTTATACAGTGAATTTTTTTTTGGCCATCTGTTAGTACGATAAGTAGAAATTCTACTATTTTTCAGATATAAAAGTTTTTCATTCTCATTAAAGCTAAGAAGCTCGGGACTTAATTAAGTTCGGTATTCGAATAGTCTTTTCTTCGTTTTGAATTCGTGATCATTATACTAATTCTATGGAATTTCTGCTCTCCTCTGGATTATAAAATTTCTTAGAATGTTATAAAGTGTGTCCTAAAGAGCAGAAACAATTGGTATCTCTGTACATTCATATGTACAAGTATATATTAGGTTGTTCGGAAAGTAATTTTTTTTTATGAAAATGAAAGATTATTTTCTTACAGTGAATAAATTTTTATTGAATTATATATTGTCCCTTCTGGTCCAATACCTTTTGCCATCTCTCTGACAGTAGCATGATTCCATGCTCATAAAAGTTTTGTTCATTGCTGGTAAAAAACTGATCCACTGTGATTTTTGACCTCCTGATTTGAAGTTTTGGTTTTACAGCACAAAATCTTTCTTGAGACCAGAACAAATAATAATCAGAAGGTGGCACACCTGGAGAATATGGTGGGTGTGGCAATATAACCCATTCAAGCTGTAAAAGCTTTCGGCAATTTAATAAACGTGTATGAGGTCTCGTCTTAACTTGGTGGAACATTAAATCATTTCTATTGATCAATTTTGGCTATTTCTATTTAAGTGAATCATTTAATTTGTCCAGCTGATGACAGTTCACTTCAGAATTGATCGCTGTGTTGTTCGGTAAAAGCTTAAACAAAACGATTTCTTTGAAATCCCACTAAACCCTGCACTCGGTTTGCATCACCTTTTTTTGATGAATATCGACTTTCGAATTGCGTTGAGCCAGTTCACCTTTATTACTCTATGATCTCTCGTGTTTAACATTGTTGTAGATAACACATTTCTCGTCCCCAGTGATGATACGCATCAAAAATGGATCATTTTCTTGACGTTTGAGAAGCAAATCACAGACATCAACGCGACGGCACAAAATTTTTTCCGTGAGAACATGAGGAACTTATATGTTGACTTTTAAGATTAAACCTAGGCGTTTCAAATGATCATGAACGGTGGAATTCGATAAATTTAATCACTCAGCAAATTCACGAGTTGTTATTTGTCAGTTTGAATTAATTAATGTTTTTATTGTGTCTTCATCAGCTTCAACTAGCCTTCCAGAACGTGGTGCATCTTCAACGTAATTTAACGCATCTTCAACGTAAGAAATTCTTCTTGTTTTTGTCATTTTATCCTCCTCCATATACATTTTGAAAGTTTGACACTTTTACACAAACTGTTCTTCATCGATGTCATTGGGGTAGCTTTGAGACAAGTATTTCACCTGTCCCATCTTCTTGCTCCTTTTCATGAAGATTTTTGAATATCTTGAATCTTGTGTTGAGAGCTTCGTAGTAATCTCTTCTCTAGTTCAATTATGTTACAAGTTAATCAATAACTGGTAAGAAAATTCCTGCCCCAAATCTCTCTCTTGGAGTCATTATCTGAAATTTTTTTCCCCTTCTGATTTTTTCATAGCTGGATTCAGGCACGTTAGCTAGTTGCAAAGTTTTTGCCTCGTAATTATCAAAGTTGGATCCTTTTTCAAATAAAAACAACGTCTGTAACTCTTAAGAAGAGACAAGGAGACCAATCTCTCCCTCGTGTAGTATTTCACCTGTTTTGTCCACCTTTTGTAAGATTTCATCCCAAATCACCTTTAACAAAGTAATCTGAAAACTTTCTAGTATTTGTGGAATCCTTCAATTGTGACTCGCGTGTCAGATGTCTGAGTATTGTCTTCAATTAAATCTCCAAAGTCGTTTTGGGTTTCTTTACGACTTGTAACTTGATCTCTGAGAATTTTTGCCCTTGCAGACCATTTAGTATCACTCAACGATTTCAACACAAGAAATCTATGTTCAATTTTTCGCTCTTGTTCATTACTTCTTTGCACACGATCTCTTAATACATTCCATCTATGAGTATATGACGAAAAAAAAGCTGTTAAGTCATTGTACAAAAGAAAAGAACACAGTAGCTTCAGTGGAGGTTTTTTCCGCAGCAAAACAACTAGCTCGGTTTAAAGAATGGGGTGCACATGGTTTCATTTTTATCTCGTATTCTTGACTGAAGACTTGAGTATGTTTGAAGCATTGTCGTAATTTTGGCCCCGACAGTTTTTTTTAATCTAATTCAAGTTCTTCAAGCAAGTTGAGAGCTTCTTCTTCCATACCTTGAGTTTTATGAGAGATACCTGATAGCACTCGTACAAGGCCTTCATAGGCACACGCTTTGCTGACAGAAGTGCACAGCCAACTGGTAAGTGTGTGAAGGCGTCGGGTGTAGAGTCAATAATGAGTGAAAAATAACGTGCAAGTTTGATTTCTTTTAAGATTTCTTGAAAGACTCTTTTGCCCATTACGTCTATGAACTTGCTACAAATGTCAGACGACAGATAAAATGTACTCCCTTAACCTTTTTTGCCACATTTTGTCAGATGTTGGGCAAGAAATGAATCAAACTCACCTTCATCAGCTCAAGGGATCCTAAGTAAAGCTCGTTTGATGTAGATCCAAGTTTTTGGTTGTCGCCCCTGAATGGAAAATCTCTTGCCGACAAACATGTTACAACAAAAACAACTCTAGTAAGGAGATCTCGCCAATACTTCACCTCAATGTCACATTGATTTTGGGCTGCATTCTGGACTGAAGTGGATCCTTTTCTCAACATAAAAGTCAACACATTTGCCCTATGGTTGTCTGACCTCTCATGCTGCGGAAAAGCGCGACAGAGTTCTTCCAATCGTTGCAATCAGTTCCTAAAGCCTCTCGTTTTCCTCAGGCTGGAAGAGAAGTCAATAGAAACAAAATACCTGTCATTTCGATTTTGAATAGAGGAGCTAGTCCCTCTTAAACTTCTCTCCACTCGGAAGCTTACCGAAAAAACGGCCCTGGTCGTGGTATAAATTTACCATGGATTTCCAATTTGGAATAACAAACTCATACACCAAATGAAATATAAGAATGAAATAAGTCAACTGGTGCATGTACACTCAAAAACGAACAAAAAAGTATTCAGGGGTGAGTTCGTCATAAACGAGAGAAGATAAGAATCTAATGAAGTAGAAATGGACAAAAAGCTATCTTTGAAAGCTTAGGGCTAAGAGCGTGTCGCCCATTTTAAATATTTTTCATTCACTTTCTTTTTATTTAGATGTGCAGCGGCTCTCTTCAACAACAGTGCCAGATGTTAAAATGCCGTAATAACTAGCCCGACAGAGACGTATCTTTTAGCCTAGTTGGTAAAGGCGCAGTAAAAAGCGACCGGTCACTTTTTTTTCGGACCCACTAGACCAAGGTTTGATACAGCCGTCGGCAATCAAGGTCACCAACAGCTATCCCTCTCCACAGGGTCAAAAATCACACAACGCCGAAAATGTTAACAATTGGGTATGAATACCATTTTCTGGCAAGTGAAATGTTCGGTTTGAATTTCTTTGTAAGCGATTAATTTTAAGATCCCGCGGTCAGTGAGATTACCTGTAAGTTCAAAACATTTTTGTGAGTCAAATTTTAAATGTTATAAAGATCGTTTTTCTTGGTTAATGAGTTCCGTCATGTCGAAAGAGTATAACCGTAACGCAGAAAATTCATATCGATGCTGGGAAATTTACTTATCACTCAATTTACCTTCATACTGCAACACGCGGGTTAATAACCATAGATATCACGATTTCAAGGGGTCCGACTGTATTCTTCAATTATTTATCAAAAAAGTTTTCAAAAATTTTGTCCCAGTTATCTCTCTCTCTTGTTGAGCTCTAGTTCGATTTCATATCTCAGATTTACCAATCTCCTTTTTTTTTAAATATATATATATATATATATATATAAGACAGTTTTTTTTCTTTTTCTTTCTTTTTGGTGGCGGATGTATAACAGTGTCGAAATATCAATGGCCTTCAAATATGCTATTAAGAACTACTTGGTGTGTCAACTGGGTGTGTTAAAATATTGTAAAGGGTAAAAACGATTTAAACATTGCTCATTAAGAATCGACGAGAACGAAACGTTACGCTTTCCCACTGAGAATGATGGCTTCCTATTACAATCTAGCCTGAGGTGACCAGAGCTCTATCGTTTTAAGGCCACGTAGAATCATCTAGGTCAGAGACTTCAAATTAAGATGAAATACAAGCTAGCATCTTCCATGCTTATTGGACTCGGGTCATATTCGACTCAATTCTGGGAATCAAAAAATTATTTTTTTTCAAAAAAAGAAAACAAAAGAGTTTTAATAATGAACTTTCTGTTGTACACTCTTTGAGAGTGTATTCATATAATAAGCTATCATTCTTTTTTTAAAAAAAATTATAATTTTGTATAACTCTGCGTTTTAAATTTATAATACTTCTTGCTTTTAAGTTCTGAAGACTTATAATAATATACATTTAATGATGTTAATTAGGATTTGATCCATTAAAATTCAACAAGTATCAGACAGACAAAACTTTAGTTACTATTGTTCTTATCTAAAAACAATTGTAAATCAATGCTTGTATTACGAATGTGAAGCTGAAATTTTCTCGCCTCCACAACAAAAGATAAAATGAAAATTCTGTTAAACTCGATAACTAGAAAAGTGGGTTCGAGTCAGAAACAAACGTATTGGATCCAATCCCAATCTCAGCCATCCGGCAATCGTTTAATCTTTGGGCCCCAATGTTGTGTTCACAAATCTCTCGTCAAACTCTTATCTGTATTTAAACACGTTCATTCTCTCACGATATATATCTACTCTATCTCACTCTTTCCTATTTACTACTCAATTTTCAGCAATGTTGATTTTCATGAGTTAACGGTTTTTCTCAAATCGAAGTTATAAAATCAAATAACTTAAAAGAGAAGCCCAAGAGGTTAGTTGAAGGGAAATATGTGTGAGGACCGTTATAGCCGTTTTTTACTCGGGTGAATTTAAAAACTCATTAATCCAGATTGCGTGCAAAAAATATTTTTAATGAGAGCTTTCATCCAACACGGTGAAAGACAATATATCCGAAAATTTAATAAATTTATAGTTTCAGTTTTTGGTGCAAAAATAGGTCTTTGGCAAACTCATTCGTGATCAATAAACTGCTCTAAAATGATAATTAAATTATGCAAGTTATCCACTAATAAAAATATTTTAGTTCTATAAGTGATAAACTATTGTAACATTTAACGAAGAAGAAATATTAATAAGCAATTTGAAAAGCTTCTTTCTCGGTATTATTATTTCTAATATTTTTCATGAATTTACATACGTGTTTTTGCAGTAATTTTATAAATTCTAGTTTCACGTTTAATAAACGACAGCGTTTGACGAAAAGTAACCATAGCACACAACCCGTGTTGCTAAAACTAAAAATTACTTTTAGAAAGAATACTTCTTTTGCGATGATTCATTGGGAAAATAATCGTAATTTTGCTGCAAAGAATAGACAATGAATTATTATAATATTATAACGATTTAAAAAAAAAACATTAAATATAAATTGTAAAATGCAAAAATAGACCATACATCTTGTGATGTTTTCTACTCTAGGCTTGCGGGCACTGCAAACTAAATCTTACAAATAGTAACTTACTTATTACTTATAACTGCTCATTACTGAGTGTTGAATTTCATAAAATCTCAAGCGAATTTCGAAAAATTATCTTCTAGACGTACAACACCCTCATGACCCATAGTTCCAAAGTACCAAATTTCGTGCTTCTGAGTCATTTACTCTACGCCGTTTCTCTCTCTCTCTCCGCGCACATATACTTCTTTTTATTAATATAGATGTGACCCGGAACAAAAAATGATATGGTACAGTTATTTTTTAACTGGTCTAAGAAAAATGAAATTGCGCAAAACTCATTAAAAGACTCATCTTTTGAGCAGAAAAGGTTTGGGAAAAAATTGTTACATATGCTGGATAATACAGGGAAATAGATAAATATATTTGATATATCTCTAAAAATAAATTTTTTTGAAAAGCATTTTTGACAGGAATATGCTAACGGCTCCTTTCACATCAGCGAAGCACTATAATAAATTTGGAGTGACTCGATCAACATAAAGGATTTGTATAAAGAACAAATAAAACTGACTTTCAAAGTTATGTATAAGATATCTGAGAGTATAATATTAAATAATGGGGCCGTGGATGACAGTTAAATGATTCAGGATTCTGTGCATTTTCATGCATTTTATTTTTTATTCAATTTACATTAACTCAAAACACATGCTCACTGAAAAATCCCTGAGGCAATTTCTTTTATATTGCGTATTACCACACGAGTACTGAATGTGATGTTTTCATTTAGCATACATTATCGTGATATTCAAGATAACAATTTTTTATATTTTTTTCCGCTTATACTTGTTTCGCAATTTGAATTGAAAAAAAATGTAAGTAAAAACAAAAACATTTTTTTAAAAAAAATCAAGCTTTAATTTAAAGAAGTTATAAAAATAATTTTTTTGTGTAAAATTATGTAAAATTTATGCGAAAGCCTTGAGGTGTTTCACAAAGATATTCAGGTAATAACCGATATGTTACTGTAACTACTTTGATACGCGATCAAAAAAGTATTAATGCCTCAAGGTTTTATATATTACTCATTATTCTGTACACTTAACAATTATTTTTATACCCTTTGAATAAAAGTATGATTAAAAACGCTTCTCTACTTATATTTGTTTAATTATCTTTAGTCACGAAATTTAAGAACATAAAAGCAATTATACGTGAGAGCGAATTTTCAACTCGGTTGGACGTTGTTCAGTGTAAGGTCTCCCTATGTCCACCAGTGTTAGAGCATACCTCGGTATTGTATTGTCATCGGAGTTAATCGTGTGTGCAACATTTCAGTTCGATCGGATGATAGGAAGTGGGTTAGAATTCGAGTACACATTTATTAGTTGCAAAAAGACATGCATACATATAAGCATGGCAAGTGAAAGAAAAGCCTGTAAAAAGGCTCGATGATAGATTCAGTAAAATCGTTATTCTCACCGAGTGACATTGGTTACAGTTGCCGAGTGGTCATGGTTGCGAACTCGCAGCTGGAGTAACTTTCGTCGAGGTCATGGGTTCGAATCTTGATGCTACTTAAAACTCGTTGGGAACTGGGGCTGATGCGCCTTAAATCAGTGGAAGCTCCAAGTTCTTCTGTTGGCGTGGTATCGAAGTTTAGAGAGAGGTGCCAGCTCATGTGTCGTCCTAGTCACTCGACCGAGGTTCAAAATGACGCGGTCCGTCGATTTGAATTTTTTAAATTCCAATTCAGGTTTCATTCTTAACTGGTCATGGCCCCATCGCTTGTTATTTAAATCGTTTTAATTTGAAGAAATACAAATGTATGTTCCTCTGGCTCTGTTGGAGATGCTGACTAATACGTTTTCACCCTTACTCTTTCACTAAAAAGTTTTTATCTATATTATCCTGTTGTTGAAGCAAAACCTATTTGGCTGAGGTCCGTGCGTGAAAATCCTAATTCTCATTTCAAGCTTAAATCCTGTATCCTTAAGGCTTGTAAAATTACTCAAAAAATTTCATAATTGTTTCAAATGTTGATTTCATTTCTGAATACTTCAGTTTTTCTTATTGTGTGCATCCTTTCGAAATTATAATGTATCTTAAATTCCTTGTTCCAACGTGTACTGTTTCATCTTCACCTTTATTGCTGTAAAAAGAAAAAATACTTTTTGACAATAAATGCTGAGTGAGGAGGTGATTGTTTCCCGGGTGGAAAGGGAAGCCGGTTTTGGGCTTTGAACCCTTTGGGTGAGCTCAGTTCCCTTGGGCATTCTGCCAATAATCCTCTAGTTGCTTCTCTGTGCGACGTTATAAAGCAATCTTAATCCCATTTACAACATTATATATATTCATAAAGATCAAATAAATTGTAGAATAAATATTATCCAAGTTATTTCTTAGTATAATAATAATAAAAAAAATTACAATCTCCTCCTATTTGTGATATCTAGAATTATTCTAAACGATGATGAATTCATTTTTTGAAATTAAGAGTTGTTAGATTCTTAAAATTAAGAGTTGAGGTTTTTTTTCTTATCTCAGATTCTTTCTCTTATATCCATGGATTTTCACGACCTTTTTAGGTGTTATGGAAGTCAGTTTCAGATAGCTCTTTCGTTGCTGAGGTAATCTTGTTGATTTTGCTCCTTAATTACTTCCTCCGATGGCGCTGACCAATCATAGTGAGGTGCAGCCGATTCCCTCGCAGTCTTTTAATTCTGCACCGGCGACCCTCGCGAATCGTGTGCAGCTCTGATCCCTGAAATTCTGATTGAGATTTAATTTTAATTAATGAAACTTTGTCTTAATTCTGATGAGCGGGTAAATTCATTTAATTTAATAAGGGATAAGCATAATACCTTGATTATTGTTATTGTGACTGCTTACTAACGTCGCATTGAGAAGCAACACGGGGCTGTTGGCGAAGGACCTCGTAATTTTGAACCTCGGTCAAGAGACGAGAATAACACAGAATCTGGCACCTTCCTCTCCAAACTACCACCCCACCCTAACGGGAGGACTTGGGATCTCGTCACATTTAACGTCCATCGGCCCCTCTAGAAGGCGAAGCCTTAGTTACATCAGGGTTACATCGACGAAACGCCAGCCGCAAGTCCGTGACTATGACCACTACGTGGCGTCGGGTGTTAATAAAGAGAGATAACAATGCCAGCTAAAATATAATTTTTCTTTTTCCTCGTTCATATTAAGTAAAAAATTATTTAATTTACTGCTAGAAATTTTAAAGTATACCCAATTTTCTTCCTAATTTACTTTCAGGAAACACTTTTTTTTTCTCCCGTAGCTGAAATTTGAGTTTATATATACCATTAAATAAACTTTTTTTCTTCCCCTCTTTATTTTAGTAGGAAGTTCTTCGAAAATCGGTCGTAAGTGTTCAAATAAACACTGTCCGTGTGAAAGAAAAGTGGTATTACACAGTACTAGCACCTAATTTCGACAGGTGGCTAAAGTTCAGAGTTCGGCATTTTCGAATCGGAAGAAACTGCTGCTCATCTTCGGGGAAGTGTGTCAAGAGCGAACGTTTCGCTACATTGTTGTCCTCCGGGCCTTTACAAAAAAGACGCGCGTGTCCGCGGTTCTCTTTGTGGCGGCAGGAAGGACGACCCCAAATCAAACATGTTTCTCGGATGTGTCTTTTGTCGCAGTGTTTTATGGGCGAGAATAGGAGCGAAGGACGTCTTCTGTGAACTAACCTCTAAAGTGTAAAATGCCGAAGAGGCGACTCAAAAGGCAATGGAGCGTTATGGAAGGCGAATTATTTTTACTCATGAAGTCGCAGAGCTTTGTTAGAAAAAAAGGACAAATTTTCGGCATAAATAAGTGCCATTTCAGGTCTAAACTTTTCGATTTGATGTAAAATTAAGCAGAATAAACAAGATCCGGTTTTAGACGTTATGATATCTTATAGTCGATCGATCAAAGAGCGTGTATCAATTCTGATTATGATTCCTTGTTTAAAAAATTACTTAATTTATTTCTGCATGATATCACAATCCACTTAAAAATATCGGACCATTAAAAGAATCATAAGAAGCAATTAAAATTATCCATGAAAGTTAAAAAAAATAGACATTCATGGATAGTCCTATTATAGTAAAGGATAATGGGAGTTGCTATATACTGAGTTCAACTGACGAAATATCGACTTTAAAGTCCTTTTAAGGCGAGATGCATGAGGTGTTGTAATAATTTTTCGATATAATATCTTAAAAAGTAATGACAAATCCAAAGCAAACCTAAAACGAATACCACAGCATTTCTTATACTGGAAAATTCAGGCTTATGATTGAACAGCTTCGAACTCGTGTTTCGGAATATGAACTTCCCCTTTTACTATATTGTAGGTAAATAACTCCTTAAAATCAAAAGAAAAGAAATATGAAGACATAGCACATAAAAAGCGATTCATAATGAAGAAACTAGAATAATCGTATTAGCCAGAATACTAAATGAACAAGAAGGATCGCACACACATGAGGTCTACCTGAATAATCTTCAAGTAGATCTTGAACAACATTACTTCAAAACCAACCAATCAACCAAATCTATATTTGTGCTAACGCATTTTAACCTTTTTGATAATAAAGGCTTTTTCACTTCTAAACTTTCATTTGAAGCAATCGTATTGCCCCGTTGATTCGATTCTATTATCTGCATTGAAACTAGTTAAAATTATTTGCTTATTTTTAAGTAAATAGTTATAATGCAAATCTCAATTTAAGTATCAGGGTATTCGGTAAATTTGATTTATGTCAAGTTGTAATGCTCCCCCGTTATTTATTTCGGTTGACATCTCCGATAATTTAAATAATACAACAATAAAGTTCACAAGTGAATGTAGAGATGTCAGAAAAGAATCTAAAACATTTTATTAATTTTTTTTAATTAATGCTCTCTCTTTGTGTTTACTTTTCCTCGACGCGCGTTAATTCTAGTTTAGAATTAAACTTTAAGGATCTAACATCCAAACTCACCCGAGACGAATGACCTCCTTCCCAAACACTAAAAGTTCGACGCCTTTTACTTCTTACTCACTACAAATCACTTCTTTCCAATTTAATCACAGGAGATAAGCTATCTCAAATCCTTCCAATTTCTAACATGCAAACATCTACCGACTACTCAAAATCAACAATCTATCCTCCCTTTCAATTCTATTTTTCTTACATATCACTATCTTTAAATCAATTTATTGCACTTCTTACCTTAATCTAATTTGCGTAGATCCCGTTTCATTTGATTCTCTCGAAGTTTTATTTTGTTCAATTAAAATTACAAAAAGTCCCTAAAGCTAGTGAAGAGAAAATTGTGAAAAGCCTAACGTTACAAAGTCTTTTAACGTAACCCAGTACCAACGTTTCTCAATTTAATTTACCAAGAATTTAGGTGAAATTACATTGAGTATTGCCAGTTATAATCGGCTTGAGCGTATCGAAAATGCGGACCAATAATTTGTGGGTTTCTTAGCCACGGAAGAACGGTTAGGTTTCCCCTCCTTTCTAGATACTTTGGAATAAGCTACGAAAGAATTTAATCTTGCCGAACCGTATCCATCTACGAAACTTGTGGTATAGTGTCCTATTTTTAGGAGTGATAATTTGCGGTAAACCAAATAACGGACCACATCAGATTTTAAGATTTTGCTTTTTTTCCCCTCACGCAAGTAAAATATTTGACATTTAGAGGAGAAATGAGGTCAAAATCCATTAAAACTTGTATATTTTTCAATTCACATCTAACTGAAGTTCAACAGAAAAATGTAGTTTTCTTGTTAAGTAAAAAAAAAAAAAAAAATCTTTGATGTAACGAAACTTTTTTTTATATAAATATCACACTTACAAGACGTGATTGAAAAGTAATTCTTCCACGACCATAACTTTTAAGTTTGTTATCAACTTTTCACAACGTGTGTTAAACCTGAAGGAAACGCGCGTCCTCTATGCAATGCACTACTTAATTTTTGACATTGTCCCCATGACATTCCAACTTGTGCCAACGTGGGACTAGTCGGCAAACCAATCGGAGAATTCGGGTGTTTGTTGTCGAAACCAGGCTTTAATGCCACTTTTAAATTCGTCATCAGAATAACGGTGGTAAGGTTCTCTTCTATCTTTAGAAAGAGCAAATAGGTCGGGTGCAGTGACACCTCGCTGCTTCAACTTTATCTCTATGGGAATCGCCATCTTCTTCAGTTCTCAGCACACCACCAACACTGGGGGACCAATCAAACAACGTCATTTTACAAAAAAAAAAAAAAAAGAGTAGTTTTGAGGTACAATGAAAATTATGAAATTCGCGTAATAAATAGAAAAAAAAGTTATGTCCATGGAAGTATTCAATCAAGCAACGGGCAAGTTAGCAAAGATATAAGTAGGAAACTGTCAAGTAGGGCGGAAAATAGGTGTTTGGCTTGAATCAAATACACACTACAGCTACACGATGCATATTTGGGCAAAAGATCTCATACTTCCTAAATACAGTAAAGTGACGAGAACGACACCTGAGACGTTTTCACTCTTTTCACATCATCGTCTCATCACGTGAAGACTTTGAGATTCAGTTCCACTAAATGTACCTCCGTTAGTCCGCAAACGTGCCCCCCCCCCCTTATTGGGCTCCAGAAATTTTTTTTTAAAAAGAATTGTCGCCATTTTTTTATGTTAATAATTTTTACCAGTAATTAATATTGATTTTGGAGTTGTTTTCATTTCTTAGTAAAAAAAAAAAAAAAAAAAAGGCTTTTTATTGAAATAAATGCCTTGTTACAATACATTTATTTTTTCAATAAAAGAATAATTACAATAGAAATAACTACAATAAATAAATACAATGCAAAAGAATAATTTCAATAGAAGAATAGTTACATTATTAAATATTTGTCAAGAATTCCAATGCAACGCTGTGTCAATAAGTAAACCCGGAAAAACTGCACAAAATTTAAATTACACATTTTGAAATTCAAAATTAAATTACACATTTTCAATGTCAATTGTAAAAATATCGTAAGTTAACAACAAAAAAAAAAACCTGCCTACGTATGAATTTCGCTTAGTCGAAAAATTACCGATGATTCGAATATTTCCGATCCCGAAACACCCCATATTATAACCATTGGGTTACCACACCCATAATTTTTTTTTTAAAAAAATTAAATGTTTTAACGAACGTTCTCATTTAAACGAAAACCATTATTTCCTCTTTTATAAACTTGGCACAACACACCTCTATAAATCTTTTTATAAATTGTATATATATATATTTCACGCTATATACTATAACATGGTGTAACATATTACTATATAAGTAATGGGCTATTGAATCGTCTGTAGAAAAGAATCACCTCCTTCCTCCAGATCCATGGGAAAATATCGTTTAAGAAAACTGTTTCAAGAATTATAAATTAGAGATGAATAAGAAATTGTATTTTGCAGGAGCTTCATTCACGCAATCTGGAAACTTCCGTGACATAAAATAAAAAAAAAAAAAAAAAAAAAAATCGTAAAGTAGACAAGTGAAAAGGAAAACGAGAGTGGCACGGGAGTGAGGAAAATACTGACAGATAATTTTGAGCCCATTGAAGCCAAAGAAAGACAATTTAAAATAAAAAAAAATTTAATTTTCAGGGTTTTAAAAAACGTGCGCGAAATACGAAAGAAAATTGGGAGTTGAACGGTAGAGAAATATCTTAATATCTATCCGGTTTAACTGAAAAAAAAATCTTTGAAAAAAGTTATATTTCATTTAAATTAGATTTGTTTTGAAAAAAGTTTCTTAACGCATAATTAAAACTACAGCGTTATTCGAAGTGAATGATCAGGTTTCAAAATGCTACATTTTCATAAATAAGCGACACAGAATGATAAGTAATACATAAAAGGAAAAGAAAAATATGGATGTTTTTATTACAAGTATGCGATATGACTTCTTTTAGTTACATGTATATTGCCAATTCGATGTGTAAATTCCTGCCAAACTCCTTGTAAAATGTCAGTGATAATTGATAGTACAGTAGCAGAAATCCGTTGTTTATGTTCATATAAATTTGTGGGTAACGATGGCGCATATACTTTTATCTTTTACAAAAACCTCAAAGGTAGAAATCGCTTGGAGCCATATCAGGTGACTTAGATGGCAGCTGTGTAACATCGAGTCATCTGGTCCACTGCGACGGATCCAACTGCTGGGTAGTTCTGTGAAAGCTTCTAAAACAGCTTTCGTGAAATAACTTCCCGAAGAACACAAGAAGGTGCATATAGTGTTCACATTGTAAAACTTCAATATTTTTCCTTTGCATTCATGTATTACTTATCGTTCTGTGTCGTTTGTTTTTTAAAATATGGAATTTTGAAATAGGATGATTCATTTTGAATACTCCTGTATTTGCATACAGGAGTATTCAAAATGAATCATCCTATTAACTAAAATGAACTAAAGCAGGATTCACACCAAATTCACACGAGAAAAAAAAGTAAAAACAACAGTGATTGGTTCCGCGTCTCCACAGTTAATTTTGAATGGTTTTTCTGTTTTACTTTTGAATTGTTACGCTTTCAGTACGAACATTGTTTGTTGTTCAATTACAGTTTGAATTAGAATGTATTTAACGATTTAAGGTACCAATGAATTTAGTTATTGTTTTGAAATAGCTAATACAGCTTCCTCGTATGTAATCGTGCTGCTTTAAGATGAAATAAATATTCAAAATCTCATCATAGAAACATTTTCTTAAATTTTTTTTTAATTAAATGTTGTTCATTTTTAATACACTCAGTGCATTTGTACGGGCAGTGGTGTTGCTAAAACCTTCCTTCCCCATAACATCTAATCAAAAGGTGTAGGCTATACAAATAAATAAATAACTACGAAAGACTAAAAACAAGAAGAACTAACAATTTATTTAAAACTTAACGAGAACAACTTTTAACATTTCAACTATGCAACTCAACCTTCACAGGTCTGGAATCTGCGGAGCAAGTGTCTCGAGCAAAGGTTACTTCCTCCTTTTGTTCAAGTGATCTTGCAGCTCCGCAGTCAAAAAGGTGACGTCAAAAAGATGACGTAGGCAGCCGCCACATGACTCCCCCTCCAGTCTCACGAAGGGAGACGAAACCTCACTCTCCTGCCGGATCTTGTTGGATATGCTGCCGGATCTTGTTGGATGTTGGATTCCTGCTCCACTGGCTCATCAGATGTTCCTATGCACCTATCACAAGTGAACCTCTGAGGCGTGCCGAATCGAGAAACCCAGGTGTTTAAGTGTACCTTAGACTGCTGACAATCGATGCAAGTTTTGCACCACATGCCTATATCCCTATTCATACCTGGCCAAACATATTTAGATTCTATGAGATGTTTAGTAGCGCGCATCCCTGGGCGAGACAAACTATGTAACTCATTAAAAACTTTGCGTCTTAATTGATGAGGAACATAGAATCTGTTAATGCCTGTAGAGCTATCCGCATATAGCGATTTAATGCCATCAGGCATTTGAATTTTTATCAGCTTACCACTGAATTCCATTCTACCTTCTAAAATAGATTTTAACTCCTCGTCTTTTTCCGGAAACTTTGACCATAACTCCAAATCAGACAGAGAGGAAAATTGTATTTCATTAATCCTCGATAAAGTATCAGCTACAACATTACCCTTACCTGGTAAGTACCTAATGTCTGTAGTGAATTGTGAAATGAAATCTAGATGTCTCAATCGTCTGGGAGGGGCCTTTTCATGTTTCTGTGAAAACGCGAAGATAAGAGGTTTATGATCTACGTATAAAGTAAAAATACGAGCTTCTAACAGATGTCGAAAGTGTTGTATTGCACTATAAGCTGCCAATAATTCTCTGTCGTAAGTAGAATATTTGCATTGAGCAGATGATAACTTCTTTGAAAAGAATCCAAGAGGTCTAGGACCATCAGAAGAAATTTCTTGCAGGACTCCTCCCATAGCAAAATCACTGCAATCTGTAACTAACGCTAATTTTGCATCTACTGAAGGATGGTATAAAAGCGTTGCATTCGCCATAGCAGTTTTAATATCTTCAAAGCTTTTCTCCCTTTCCGGATTCCACTGAACTTCCCTTTTGTCACGTGTTTTTGCACCGATTAACAGTTGAATCAACGGTGACAAAATAGTTGAAATATTTGGGATAAACCTATGATAATAGTTTACCATGCCTAAAAACCGACGCAAGTCAGAAATAGTAACGGGTTTTGAGAATTTTACTATTGCCTGAACCTTTTCACCATGAGGAGTACATCCTTTATCATTAATTGTATGCCCAAGAAAATCTATTGTGTCTTTCCCAAAGTCACATTTGGACTCGTTCAACACGATACCATAATTTTTAAATCGTGTGAAAACTTCTTCCAAATGCATTTTGTGCTCCATATGGTTTTCACTGGCAATTAGGATGTCATCCAAGTAAGGGAAACAATAGTCTAGTCCTCTCAAAACTTCATTAATGAACCTTTGGAAAGTTTGCGCGGCAGAACAAAGACCAAAGTTTAAAAATGGAAATTCGAAAAGTCCGAAAGGGGTAATAATGGCAGTTTTGGGTATATCTGGAGGGTGCACTGGTATTTGGTGATAAGCACGTATCAAATCTATTTTTGAAAATACCTTCTTTCCTTTTAACATATACATGCATTTATTGGCGCAAGAGGAGTTATTGAGAATGTATGTATGTAAAGCGCACTGGTGTAAGAGCCAGATGTAACTAAATCAACATCTCAAAGCGGCAAAAAAAATAAAAATTTTACCGACCAAATTCCTGCCTCAGAGGTTCGAACCATAGATAGGGACGTTACCAATTCACAGGTGTCAGAGAGTTTCCGTCGGATAGTATATCTTGACAACTTGCTTCCAATTAGCCTCTCCGGGAGTATTCCATGCTTGTTTCTTGAACGGGTCACCAGCTTATGGGAAAGTGGTGTTGCTAAAACCTTCCTTCCCATAACGTCCAACTCGACCTTCACAGGTCTGGAATCTGCGAAGCAAGTGTCTCGAGCAAAGGTTACTTCCTCCTTTTGTTCAAATGATCTTTCAGCTCCGCAGTCAAAAAGGTGACGTCAAAAAGATGACGTAGGCAGCCGCCACACATTTACGATGAACATCCGCATAATACATTAATATAATGAACCAAATCATCAGTTTTCACTCAGACATTTGACGGTCCTTTTTCAACCTTTACATTTAATTTTTCCTGAATAGCATTTCACAGAGCAAACAGTTTGGGAACCTAATATAAAAGAAGTCTGACACATTTTCTCTTTGTTGTCCAAGGATTAGAACACTACACATCAAAATAGGAAAGCTTCTCAGTTATTTTGAATATCAGTATAGTTTTACCTTATTATTGAACAATTCATTCCTATTTACACAGACAGGGAGACAATGCCTAAATAAATGATAAAAATGATAACTTTTTTAAACGACTTTTACTCCAATACGATAAAATCTTTCAGGGCACCGGGACAAGCGAGGAGTTGTGGAATACCACATCTAAGGTTTTTGTAACATATATACTTTGAAATCATTAGTTGAGTTTAGATTTCTTTCATTAAAATATCATTATTAGAAACACATTCTATAGAACTATAAAAAAAAATTGAGTCAAAAAGGTTTTCCTCCCTCTTAGTTGAATATGGACAAGATTTGTGAGATATATTTGTGTTTAGGTATTTAAAAAAAATATTGCCCAATAGGGCTCCAAATTTTTATGCTTCTATTAAAGAGATGCCCATTGTGTACAAAAAATATTTTTTCTCCAAGTGATATTTAAGTTTTAAAGAATATTAAAAAAAAAAAAAAAATAAGAAAGAAAACCTTAAAAAAAATTTCAAAAGTTACAAAATTCTATAATTTTTTCAAAGAAAATATATAGTAATATCATTAAAAAAAGCTGGTTCGCTATATTTTGTACCTTGTTTTCTATATGAGGAGTAAAATATTTTGTATATTTATGGAATATTATTTTTAAAAATGGTACCCAAATGTAAATATACATGAAAAATCATGTCCATATTCAACTCAAAGGAAAGAAAAACTTTTAGACAAAAAAATGATAGTAAATAAATAAATTTACAGTTCATCAAAATGATTGAAATATTGTTAGGCACACAAAGAAATCTTAGTTCCATAAATAGTTTTTAAAACATAAATGTGTGTGTCACAAAAAGAAAGAGTTAAATATTTGTGGTGATTTATTCCTCTCCGCATCTCCTTGTACCCTAAAGAGAAATTTTCCTATAAAGGAAAACTTTTTATGCGGTAATCGTGATGTTAGAATTGTTTATTATTTTTTTACTTTGCTCATATGAGTAGGTTTTTTTAAGAACACTTTCTGAATTAAAAATAATATTGACGCGTAAAATATTATATCATCAACAGCTACACCTCTTTTGTTTTTTAAATAAACCAAAAATTAATATTTTTGACATTCTGTTGCAGTAATCATAACAAAGAAACAAATCGTGTCTAAATAAAGAGAAAACATATCTAGAGAATAAAATCCTGAATTCGCAGGAGATATAAGCCTGAATTATTTTTCAAAATATTAGAATTATTTCTTGAAATTTAAAACATTCGAATCATCGCTGAAAAAACCCAACGATCCATATTCATTCGTGAGTCAACGCGGCGAACATTCCAAGGGAGCAGAGAGAAAGGGAGAGTGCAGTCACAGAGTGAAGCAATCGGGTGGGGAGGAAGAGGGAGGCCTCAAACGAGATTCTAGAAAAGGCCGATCCATCTGAGACGTCTCCTCAGACCGATCATCTCTCTCACAAGAATGGAGTCTACTCTCAGGATCGTCTGCGTCGTCCTCGCACTCTGTGTCTCAGGTAAGACAACTCTTTTTTTTATCTTTTCGACCCTTGGAGATAAAAGCGGTTGTGATATCGGTGATAATGCATTGATTGATATGTTAAAATAACAAGATTTGTGTACTGATTAATCGGGTCTTATAAACTTTAATTTGCACGTTATAATTCGTAACCCTACCTGTTATTCGTTTCCGAGGTCATTATTAACCAGCTAAATAGTTACTGAATTAAATTCTAAGCTCATAAATATAATAGTCACAAATAATGAGGAGACAGATTATTGTCCTCATCAGTTTATTGATATTTCTTAAATTATACATATGAACTCTCTCAGTCTGTTCTACCAAAACGCGTTTCTATTTTAGTCTAATGTCAATGTTAAAGATTAAGCTCACTAACAAACTCGGGTCCGAGTGAGTTGACTTGCGATGACTAGGGATTCGAGCGGTTACCTTAGCTCCTACTCATATCGAGAAATTCCAGATCCTTGTCCGATAACAATCAATGCAGATTCTCACACGTCATCTATGTCTACGCACAGTTAATCATGGTGTCATCTAATCACTAGCTTTCGATTTCTTCTAATTTTTTAACCTCTCTCGTATTCAATTTGATTTCTATTCAATATGTTACAATTCTTCAATTCAATAATTTGCAAAAATCACGCTTCATTTGGTTAGATAAGAGATTTTACTTTATGCAATTCACTTCATAAAAAATTCCCAAGGTTAATGAAAAGAAAATCACGGATAGCGCAACGTTACACATTTTCATTTCCGCCTACAAAGAAATCTTTTCTTTTTCACCATTCGAAAAGTCGAAGAATAGAACACAAGCAGAAAAGGATTTTCAAATAAGAAAATACTCTGTATATATTAACAACTTGACATCGAAATCAGACATCGAACAGTCTGCTTCAATGCGCTATTCATTTCAATTTAAATCCGCACGTTTCTCACCCTATATGCAATTAATTTCCTGACAAAATAAAATCCGTTTAGCATTATAGTGAACAGCTGTGCGTTTCTTGAAGGTATCTAAATTGTAAGGACTTTGCATTGTAATTGTGTATGAAATCCACGTAAACTATCTTTTATATTAATGTTACGGCAATGATTTATCTGAAAAAGTTTTCTTTTTTACGTTATAGGCGAAGGCAGTTTAAAATAACCGACACTCACGTCTAAGAAAAATGAAATGTTATGTCAACTTTAAATAATCCTCACTTTTTTAAATTAAATCGATGGAAGTCATGATTTAACATTGAGATATCTTTGCATAAGCAAAAGCATAAATAACAAATGTATATTTATGCATTTGCTTATGCAAAGAAAAACATATATTTATGTGCATAAATAGTTATACGAGTATGTGAGCAATTAATAATCAGTAATTGTATTTACATTTGTAAGTCGTGTACTTACCTTAAGTTACATCTCGAGTAAAATCTACTGCATTTATGAGTGAAAATATTTGCAAGAGTACTTATAAACATAACATTTTGTAACGGATTAAAATTTAAATATTAAATAACCAATTCTATTACTTTTAATAATTGTAAATATTACTTTGTAAATTATTGTTCAAACCATATTTACTAACCTGATAACTTCTGTAAATTTTTGTTTGGCAACAGTTTTAGTTTTTATTTGTAGAATGCTGAGTTTTGTAAAAAGCGATTTGTAGAGTTGGTGTATAAAAATATTTGGTGTTGATATTGTAATTAAATTTATGTATTGAAATAAAGCACCGTTAAAATATTAAGTCTCTATAGCAAGCGGATATCGGAACAAATTCTTTATCTGCATCTTAATACGTAGTCTCAGCTGGGAAACTAAACATTTATGCACTGAACATAATTATAATTAATTAAAAATGAAATATAATAAAATTTTAAAATGTTGCATTTTAGAATTCTTATATTTTCCCATAACTTTCATGCAAATATTGAGCAATACTTAAAATTTTTGAGTGTTAATTAGTAAGAAATTATGTTCTCTTTGTAGAGGATAACTTCATTTCAAATGAGCAGAATATCAGCAATATGAGTAACGTAGATTTTGAAAAAAAGATACGAAATGCCTAAAAAACAAAATATTTTGAAGAAACGCTGCTATACATATTTTTTTTCTCTGTGACATAGCTCATGTATTTACCATTTTAAAATTCAATTTTTGGATGTTCTTTTTTATCAAATTCTGATGATAAATTCTCTCCGCTATCAACGAGTGAGAGGGAGAGAGGAATGCCCCTTATTTTTTAACACAGCAATTAAGAAAATACAAAATTTCAAGTGTTTCATTGTCTCAGTTACCTCAAAGTACTTAAAGAAGATTTCTTTTGTGAAAAATAGTTACACTTTTGCTGAACATCCCTTTCTTTTAGAAGTCTTTTAAGCGACTACATTTAGAGAGTAAATGTTTGAACTTTTTGAAGAAACCAAAAATATAAAACAACTTTCATATATCTTCAAAATTTAAGTATATTTTTGAATACTACAAAATGTCTATTTAAGTTAATTTTTTTAATATATAAAAATAAAATAGTGTATTTTATAACAACCAATGTCTTTCGTTCGACAAACATTCAGTTACAGTCATAGTTAAAAAGAGTCAAAGCATTTAATTAGATTCTTAGGATATTCTTTTGTTCGAATTTCTTGTATATGAAATCCCGTAGAATTGCATGTGATGGAATGAAATTAGATGAGATAAAATTATGTCTGTTATCAAATGCCATTCCAAAAAAAACTTTTTAAAATTATTTTAAGATGAGATTTTCATTGCTTAGGTGTTGTTTAATATTTCTTATGCTTTGTTTCCTTTTACATTTACAGAAAGAATTTTTCCTTACATTTGCAGAAAAATGAATAAATAATTCAATACCCTGTAAAATATGACATGCACATTCAGACTGTCGATTGAATTGTTGAATTAAATATATTTCACGGTATCAACTCTCCCAATGTATCTTGGTCGGCAAAAATTGAATCGCAATAAAAAGTAATTTAAAATAAAAAAAAAAAAAAAAGAAGAGGCAAAACCATCCAACCATAGGCATTCAAAGAAAAATTTTCTACTTATATATATATATATATATATATAACTATATATATATATATATAACTATATATATATATATATATAAGGCTATTCAAAATGCTGTATTTTCATAAATAAACAAAACGGAATGATAAGTAATACATGAATGCAAAGGGAGAATATGGTAGGAGAATAATTTTCAACCAAACACGTGGTGAAGTGTCAATGGTATTGGATTGTACAGCAGCAGAAATCCGTTGTTTAAGTTCGCATAAATTTGTGCGTGATGATGGAGCACACATTTTATCTTTTGCAAACCTCTCAAAGAAAAAATCGCATGGGACCGTATCAGGTAACTTAGGTAGCCAGCTGTGTAACATCAAGTCATATGGTTCACTGCGATCGATCCAACTGCGAGGTAGCTCCATGAAAGTTTCTAAAACAGCTTTCGTGACATAGCTTCATGAACACATGGGGGCCATCTATTTCTCTCAATATAAAACTAATTATACATTCGCGCTTATGAGAAGTTTTGCTTGTTATGAAATATTAAGTTTAACTTGTGGAAAACTTTCTCTCTCCGCGAGAAAATTCTCGATAGTTTGAGCATCTGATTGATGATCACACACACGCATACAAGCAATGATTACTCTATTCCATTGCTTAAAGGAATTATGCATAGTTATTCTCTATTTGAGACATTTTAAATGATGTTGCGATATATTGTTGCTTAATATAGTCTCCTGATCGTACAGTAAAAATATTACTGGCTCAATAATATGTAAATTTATAACTATAGTCAGCAATGAAAGATTCTTTGATTAGCCACCAATTTTATAACGCGGAACGTTCTTGAGCAAACATTTTAGCTAGAAAATCTTACCTGCAAAATGATTGAGGTAATACATATTCGTAAGCTTTTGAGAACTAATGATTCTTTTTAAAAATACCCGAAAATAAAGTAAGTATTGCTGACTGAAAAGCACAGCATATCTATCTAAAAAAATATATTTATAAAGATATTCTAGTCTTAGAAAGATAGGTCAAATGTTGATGACGCTAACGTCTAAGCGACAAGCATTACTGAAATGAATTATTGCCATTTTTTCATATCATCAATCTTTATTAAGTTGTTTCTAACTGTGCAACGTCCCCCACCCTCTCTCCCTCAAACATCCCATGTAGGCTACGAGAACACATAGACCAGATATAAAAAGTGATCCGATGACATAAAAAAGTAAAAAGTTGCCACTAACACCATGACCTTTGTGTAGACTTCTTGCACAACCGCACATCATCTGCATAATTCATGAAGTTGACTCTTCCTTTAAAAATGGGGGGAAGGGGACCCGAAATCTATTTATATAAATGCATAAGGAATATTTCGACAATTTTCGGGTCAGAATTCAAAGATACTGTTCCTAAAAGATATCCACGATTTGTTTACAAAAAACGAGGTTGTCCATTTGTACGAATTTTGATTACCGGTATTTCGGGAACTAAGTTCTTTGTTTGCACGATATCTGACGTTCATAAATCATTCCTGGGAGTAGGAAATGAAACTTTTTTTCTGTATTTCTGAGACTGAATAACAATTGGAAGGAAATCGATGAAGTTCGTTGACATTACTTGAATGTCAGAAGAAACTCTACAGAGATAAATTATTGTAAATATAACATAAATAATCTAGATTTCAAGAATTGTTCGGCTACTCACAAGATGTCTCGATCAAACTTCCCAGTGGCACATAAGAGAATAAAGCTGTGTTAAAGATTACTATTAATTTTGTTAAAATCAAAATCCAGGCGATAATGTTCAAAAAAAATTCTAAGAAATTATCTTTTATGATTTCACAAAGAGATTTCAAAATAATCTAAAAAGATCATAGCAAATTTAGTATATGATTAGAAATAACTCTGCGTTAAATTATAGATTAGCTCTTTGTATTCTGGTAGATATTAATGGCAATTTTGCCGAAGATTGTCGAAAAAGCAGGAGAACTACGGCCGTAATGTAATAAATTGTTTTAAAGATTTTAAAAATTTCAAAAAATAACTAGATGAGCTTTTGATAACGCGGAAAAGATCTCCAAAAGGTAGAAAAAATTGTCCGAATATCAAAGACGACAAAAGAGAATTTTATCTTAAAATTCCAAGAATAACTTCTAATTTCTAAAATAGGAAATCTCTTCCATTAAAAAGGGGATTTATAATCGATATTAAAGAAAATAATCTGATATTGTAAAAATCTTGGTAATAGGCCTCCACAGACTCAATAATATTTGGTGATAGCGTGGGTCGCGAGTCACTGATGTGCAGGCGAGTGAAATGGGCTCTAAAGCAAATAAAATATAGGTATCTGCGAAATATGGTGTACTCCAAGCCCAAAAGTAATTGACATATTTCATTTCCCTTGTTAGCTAAGAAATTTGATGAAGTTATTCAAAAATATATATAAAAAAACATAAATATTGTATTGATATTTTCAAATAATTTTTGTAAAGAAAATCTTAAAAAGTCAAAATCGCTTGTGGATGTTTTACGAATGTAGTCATCTCAACGGTTAGCTTTTGAAAGTTTACTTCATGATTTGTTAGGGAGTTTGCACTTAACTCAATTAAATACACATAATTTAAGTTTATTAAAAATAAACATCGATCTTTTTCTTTTTAAGCTCACATTCAGCTTACACTCACAAAGAAATGGAAAAAAAGTACCAAAAGCTGAAATTAGTTTCAACGCATACTCTTTGGTATTGGGATATTTTCGTTCCTGAACCTGGTTACCGAAATTCAGTAGTTGAAAATTTACAGAATTGTGTTAATTTGGGGAGAAATGAAGTGTAATCAGGGGAAATATATTTTACACTTTCATTCTGGCAACACTAAGCTAATGGCTCTTTCAAATATTCCTTTCTGACTCCCAAAGGCAGTGTGGTTGACCAATATGTGTTCCAAATCATCTTCATTGTTTTTATGTTTGAGTAACGTGTTTACCACGAAGGATAAAAATCCCTGTAGAAGATAAAAGGCAAGAAAGTATGCTCTAGCGCACGTTTGCAAAAACGCGCCCCCATCCTAAATTTCTTTCCATTTATCCTAGATATCCACAGATTTGTGCCCAAAGTGTTGTATTACATAAAACATAAAAGATTTCCAGCAGGGGAGTGTTTTGTGCCAACGGGAGGGGTACTCGGTGAGATGTGGGACAACGTGCTTCACCCCTTCTTAACCTCAAACAACAGCGGCACACTTCTGCCGCGGCAAACTAAACAGAATTCCGAAGATGAGCGCGACAACATTGTTTGCATACCGTTGTTTTCCTTGAATGCGATTTTTCACCTCGCATCAAAGAAGTAATTAGGCAATGCAGTTAAATATCGAAGTCAGGTTGACGATGTTTCACTACTGACGTCAGAACTGAACTTTCCCCATTGGAAGTTATGTTTATCGAGATAAGTCGTGTAATGGCGGATAGGAGCGTTTTATTTTTTCAAAACATTTGAAAACAGGCTGGGATTGTGTATAGGTTAATAGAATGAAGTCAAAAGGTTTCTCAAATTCTTTTTTTTTTATTTGGTTCGACTTATCTAACACTGGAGAGAACTGCTCAACTGGCTATTAACATAACTTTGATCACTATTTTGAATCGCGTTCAAGAGATGAGGTCGGCATTTGAACTGGCACTTCATTTTTTTAAATTGTCATGTGTTGCATGTTAAGTATTTTGTTTACTTAAAATAATATGAAGCCATCGAAGCCTGGATGGCAAAAGAATTCGTAAGCGATGAGGTTTAATGGTACAAGAGCCAGATGGGGCCATGCTGCTCCAAACCAGGTGTCACTGCAATCTAGAGGTGTAAAAGAAGAGGAAACAAAGGGAGAAATGGTTGATAAGAAAGATAGTCGAAATTAGAGGAGAATCCCTGAGGTATCTCGTGGGTGCCTTACCCATAAAAGATGACTAGGGGGTCTCGGGTTCATGATACCCGTAATTACCTAAAGAAGGTAAGTCCCAAAGGACTCGAAAGCGATGGGAAGGAGGGGCGTGTGGCGATAATCAGATATTATTATGTTCTTGTGCCATATTTCAATTTAATGTATTAAACCCAAGTGACAAAGCGTGGTTTGAGAAAACACGAATCTAAACAAGCGAAATTATTTATTATTAGTGTAGAATAACCAAGGTCGCTTTCTCTTAGAGTTCGGTCCTAACTAACACAGTCCTAAATTATGACTGAAGTATGAAATCTCCTACCAATCCACTCGTTGTTAGTTCCAGCACTATCTTTGATCATAACCACTTAGATTAAAGCGATTTGTGTAATTCAGATCAATCCTCCAAACTAACCGAATAACTTTAAAATCGTCACAATGCTCGGGCTTCCAATCCTTATCCTCTATCTCTCTTCTCGTTCCTCCCTTACTTGCAAATAATTTAAATATCATTACATTCAAATCACGTCATTTCATTTCTATTAGCATCTAATTTACCTGGTCACGTTTCATTTGAGTTGGGAAGAAATTGGAATGCCATCTCGTGTGTCATCCTAGTCTCTTAACTGTGGTTGAAAATTATGATATCCGTCGCCAATAGTATTCGAATTGCTGCTTAACGCGACTTTAATAAACAATCGATTGATAAACGCAGTGTTCAAAGTCCTCACCTTAATATGGCGGGTATTTGGAGGGTGGGGCTGCCTGCTATGCGTCATCTGACAGTGGTGAAAAATGACGAGGCGTATTTTTTGTCTTTAGCTCTTCTTTGTATCGGGCAGCAATAGGCAGTTGGAACCATTTCTTACAACAACATGAAGGAAATTTCATACTAAGATAATTTTTGAAAAACATTTTGATTTAATGTGTTCTTCGAATCAACTCCTATGCAAATAAAAGAAGAAATGGTAAATGTGCCACAATTTTGGTCACCGTATATAATTTATAAATTTGACTTACACGTATTAAGAGAAATTAACTATTTGGTAAAGAATTCAAAGCAATATTATTTTTAGTAACAACAAAATTATTTTTAGTAATTACTGACTCATTATTTTTATCATAAAAATGTTATAAATGGATCTTAATGAATTAAAAGAAATGAAGAAATAAAATGCAAAGATCTTGCGTTCTCATACTGAAAGGAAGGGTTCATGCATTTGAGAGAGTTTTTTTCAATGAGAAGCTCTTCAATTATATTTTTGAAGAATTCTGCCAGAAATACCTATATAATTTAAAAGAATAAAAAAAAATTTCTTTACAAATTGCATCAAATAGGCGAGGAAAAAAAAAAGAAATATGTTCTTCACCCAAATATTTTTTGTTCCTCAAAAATTTAAAAAAAATGCTTGAATGATAGAATACCTCACCGCAATTCACCGACGCTTATTAGGGGAGGTTTTAAATATATGTTTATTACGCAAATATAGAAAAGTGAAATATTCATACCACATGAAGAAATTGTACCGAAAAGAATTTGCTTTCATTTTCTCGTTTTTCAAAACGTGCTCGAAAAAACGATTAGAACAGAATTTCGAAGAACAAATTTAAAATATTCCGAAAATTTGTTTCAGGTATCCCGATTAAGGAATGTAAAAATTTACTTTTTTCCAAAAAAAAAAAAAAAAAAAAATAAAAATTAAATTTTTTTTTTTTAAAAAAAAAAAAAAAAAAAAAGTAGTAATGTGCCTTTTTTTGGACATCAACGGACATAGATATATTTTGCCGAAATACCGAAAGCCACCTTTTTTTTATATACATAAAAACCATCCACAGAATTTTTTTCTTTCTGTGGAACAAAAACTAAATTTTCATCGGTCCATATTTACAAAAGAGCACCGCCTGTTTTTCTTGCGGAACATTCGAAGGTACGCTTCGTAACGGACTGTTTCCACGGGTGATTGTGACAAAAGATGTTTTTTGCCGTTGCTTTGGAATCGCGCGTTCTGAGGTGAGGTCGTCGAGAAAAGTGGGTCAAGAGAAAAATGTGGGATTCTATGAATGAGATGAAAAGGAAGAAGATTCTGTCGGCGACGCCCCTCGAAAACACTTTCACTCTGACGCCGATTCCGCTGTCGCTGAAAAGGGTGCGGTGCTTTGGAAAATGTGTGCTTCCTACATCGGTACATTGTGTGCGGTTATGAACTTTTAACTGCCGCCCTTCACTGCGTGAATCAACTCAGTGCTGTATGGAAATTTAGAAGCATGATGCATCGAATACTTATCGTTGTCATAATTGGACAGACGGAGAGAAATGGTGTCCATAGAATATGTTTCGACATTTACCTTGTATAAAGAGTTCTCTGAATTTGGGGGGCTTAAAATTTCGAAAAAAGTAATCATTAAAGATATTTTTTTTTTATTTTATTATACTGATACATAGTTGCTGGGTAACCAGTCTTGAGTTTTCAAGAATTGTGTAATTTGAAAATATCCATATATATAAGGAATTCCTTATATGCTCTTCAAAATATAGTATATTAAAACATTCTGAACGAATATATTTAAATATTCTTAATGAAATATTTCTCCGTTTTTCTTGTTGAAATATTATTCTCGAAATAGCAGTGTTTTAGGGATTTTCACCAATATAGGTCATCATCAACTCCTTTTTTGATTAACTGTGGAATTCATACGTTTTCTTTTATTTGCTTATTCTACCAACTTTGATAGGGATGATATATATAGATTCTGTAGTATTTTTAATCAGCAAAATATTCAACTGTATGGGAACGAAATAGGTTTAAGAAAGATTCTCAGAATTGGTCCTCATTGGAATTTAAGATGCAAATGGACTGAGATTAAGAGACTAAAACATAATTTATTGAAACTCAATTTGTCCAGGTAGATTATTATTATGGGTGTAAAATGTTGTAAAAAGTCCTAAAACAATTGTGATGAGTCATGGATCAACCGTCTCCAGTTGTTTCACTCAACCAATACCAGTTCCAAGGATTTTATGGATAAAGTGATCAATTTGACGCAGTAACGAAAGCAATAACACAAGTAGCTAAAATTGACTACCATAAGATTCTGAGTCACAAAATAACAAGCTAAAAGTCAACATTCGAATTGTGAAATTACTATTTTCAACGATTTTTTTAAAACGTTGCAGTTGCACATTTTGCTTCTTCAAGGTAACGCAAACGGTTATTACGAAAAGCGTTTTTAAAGCAAAAGATTTTATTAAAACTAATATAATTAATAACAACTGAATGAAAAATGCAAACTACAACTATTACCAAACGATATTTTTCGAAAGTTATTAATTGGAATTTCCAACTACAAGTAAATGTTTATTCATTGTTTATTTTTCAGTATAATTTTGCATACAAGCCGTAACAAAAAGTTTAAAAAGAGTGTAAAATCACCTGAACATCTCTTCACAAATTGGGTGCAAAAATACAAAGTGTTATTGGAGAAAATAGTTTTGTTATCAACAAAAGAATAGAATTAATGATAAGTAGTAATGATAATGTGTTTGAAAAAAAACCTCTATAAACTTCTAAATAATATAATAAAATATTATATTAATAAAATAATAAATTTAAAAGTGTAGTTGTAAAATAGCCTAAGCTTTGCATTCAAATAAAGCTTTATTTCGTTTGAATTATACATTAGATTTTCGTTTAAATTGTAAAGTGTTATTGGAGAAAATAATTTTGCTACCAATAAAAAAATAGAATTAATGGTATGTAATAATGATATCGTATTTGGGAAAAAAAAAAGAAAAAAAAAAAAAAAACGTTATAAAGTAAGTAATACATTAAAGTATTCTATAAATAAAGTAATAAATGTAAAAAGTGTAGTAAAATAGCCTACAATTTAATTTCAAAGGAAACTTTATTTCTTTAGAATTATACTGCATTAGATTTTTAGTTTAAATTATATTTGGATTTCCAAGATATTACACTTAAACCATCTGATTCATTATACCTTTTAATAGCGACATGATTACGAAATAAAGTAGATTCTAATGTAATTTTTATGCCTATCTTATATGTAATTCATTTTACTAAATTACAAGTGTGGTTTGGTACTTGTCTTTTTTGTGGTCACATCTGAAATTATCAGAGCCAATATATATATAGAGAGAGAGCATTTTGGAAATAATGTAGAATGCTATCCGTGTAATTACAATATTTAAAACCGAGGATTGTATGAATTACGGGGAGCTTACGAGGTCATAAAAATGAATTATTCAATACCTGTTATTTCTCAGAGTAATTATTTTTTCATGTCACTAAGTTTCAGACGACTGAAAGGCATATGAAGAGATAAGATACATGTGATTGTAAAGCCATATTACATTTTTTTTCTGTGCTTATTTATGATTAGTAATGACAAAGAAACTATTTAGGCTCTGTGAAATATGTATCAGTTAATCTTTGAATTTATAGTTATCGAAGCAGACATTTAAATGTAAGATTTTTTTATTTGAAAAAACCGGTTTTCGAAAGAATGTCTTGATATAGAATATGCTCGACTCATGTAATAGAAAGGAACGAAGAATTCAGAAATGGCAGGAATTTCCAAATACAAAAATAGCAGGAATTCCAGTTAAACTGTCTCTGAATCATTGAAGAAGGCCATAAGAAAGCCACATTAAGTAGAATATACTTTGAGAACAAGTGTGCTGTTCGATTTAATGTGCATATAATACGTTTGAAAGTTAATTACACTTACTTATCGAGAAAGAAGCAAAATTGACAACCTCTCTTATGATATTTTTTTTTTTTTCATTTTACCGATTTTCAGTTCAGTTTTTGGATTCCGTACAACATAAATTAAAACAATTGATTATTCAATCTTTAAATTAAGAATATCCATTTTTGATATGAATTTTATTTCATTGTGTTAAATTTTTCAAGATAAATCTTATTTTAATGAATATTTTTATGAAACGTGTAGAATTACGGAAAATAGATGAGGCGAATCCTCAAATAAGATAAAGATTTCGTTCCAAAGAATATGTTCCAGGGTAAAAAAAAATATATCGAAATTGATTTTTGTTTATATTTTTGTACATTTTTGAACTGAAATCTCAAGTTCATATTAACTTCCTTGGTGAAATTCAAAAGTTTATATAATTGTGAAATAATTTCTTTGAAAATTAATTACTCGGCTATAGAAGAAGCCAAAGAATATAAAGTATCTCTCAGAGAATAAACTTATTATTCAGGAAGATAACCCTTTGATAATAATATCATTTAAGTTTAATTTCAAAACGCGGAAAAGGTTTTTCATGAATAAAGAAACAAATAAATAAATGATAAAAATAAATTATAAATAAAGAAAGAAATTATTAATAAATAAAAAAAAAGTTCGCTTACGTGCATATAATTTTTAATAAAATGAAGTAACGTTTCAGTAAATGTAGTAAAATGAAATAATATATACACTGAAAATAATTTTTTTGAAGAAAATATTTAATTTAAATCTGTATTGTGTTGAATTTCAAGATTTTTTTTCGTTAAATAATTGTTGGAAACACTATAATTGAAGGCGAGTGTTTTCTCTCTTATAATTTTACAATTTTCTTCTATGATAAGGAAATAGAATCTTTTGCATTTTGTTTTTGTCAATTGAATGTTTTCTTTCGAGCATTTTTTTTAACAAAAATGTGTTTTCATGAATTATTTTTAAACCAACTTTTTCATCGAGACAGTTTTCCGAAATACTAATTCATCAACCAATTCAGATGAATCGAAAATTTAAGTTTTCAACCTGTTTCAAGAGAAAATTTAAAATGTCTTAAAAACTATAAAACTCAAATTGTACATTATATAGTTTTTAACATTGTAATGAGTTATATTTCTACGGACACTGTTCGATTGCTTTCTTACAGATTCATAAAACTGGCAGAATAACGACTTTTACAGACTTTTTGACAGATCCCCATCATACTCTCAACACACATCTCATTTTGATTGAAATATTAAGAGCTCGTATTACATGTAAAGTACTTTTGCTTCAAATCAGTTCTAAAGATGCCAATGTCATCGGAATTGAGGGACTAAAGCATTCACTGAGTATAAAAATTTTAATAACCGCTTATAATATTTTTATATTTAGCTTTTAAATATATATTCAATTCATAACAAACGGAAAGAGTATATCGGCGTGATAAATTTTAATTAGCAATGCTAAAGAACATTTTGATTTATGAGTTACATCAGGAAAAAAAGTTTAATAAGAACTTCTTTCTTATGTACATATACTTCACTTTAATAATCTTAAGAGATAATTAATTATACCCGAACCAACAAATAAAGTATTCAATTTCAAGAAACCCTACTTCCGACCATTTTCTTAGATTCAAGTTTACGTATATATTAATATAATGTATCAATAAATATGTTAAAAGTTACTTAAATTTCTTTATAGCAATATTATTTAAATATCCTAAAAGTCTTTTAAAGAAATTTGAAACGACTGTTCTTCATAGGTCAGCTCTTACACCGTATCTCAATATTAGTCATTAACCCCTGAACTCGAATTGAAGACATGCAAGAACAAACTAAAATACTTTATTAATAACCATAATAAAATACATGAAGTCTCTCTCTCTAATCCCAATTAACTTAATAATCCTATATTATGATTTTAATATGAAATCTTATCTTACCAAATCACTCGTTCTGAATTCAACAATTTTCACTTACAAAGGTTTCATATCTTTTACTTCAACTGCAATTCGTTTCAGTCCACAAAACTAATTAAGGTGCTTCAATCCAAATTATTAATCTCTATCAACAAGTAGTTATCCTCTATCGCCCTTCGTTTATATTTCATTTACTTATCAATATCTCTAATTCACATCATTTTTATCTTTAAGTAATTTACTTAATCACGTTTCATTTGGGTTGGGAAGAAATTGTAACTTTATGCAACTCAAATGATCATAAAGTCCCCGCGGTTAGTGAAAAAAAAAATCCCGAATAGCCCGATGTCACAAATTTAACTTTACGAAAAACACCCATAAGCGAAACGTTCAAAATTTTTTTTCTTATTCCACTCCTCAAGAATGTGTCCAATCTTCTTTCGAAGACAGATGCTCAAAATAACGAGTTCCGCTCCCAATAGACCTCGTGTTGCTTCTGAGTACGAAGTTGTTGAACAATTAATCAAATCTATCTTCTTCCGGCCCAGGATAAAATTCATAATACGATGGTGATTAAAAAGTACTTTTTTTTTAAGGCAGACGACATTGCTGAGACAAATATCTGTTAAACGGCTCCAAAACAGAATTAACATTGATTCATAAATTGGTTAGGATACGGTAGCCATTTGCTGTCGAAATCAAAATTAGACTGCCGCCGCGTAGAGTTGTCACCGTCGATGAGACCTGCATTCCTTATTATACATCATAATCCAAGCAACATTCAAAACATCATCTTCTCCATAGAAGGCTCAACGCCCGGAAAGTGAATGACGGCAATTGTTTTCGGATGAGAAAGGCGTCATACTCATGGACTTCTTTGAAAAAGGAAAACCAATACTACTGGAAGTTACCCTATTCCTCACACGGGTATTTTATAAGCCGCCCGAGTACTTTAAAATTAAAAATCAGATCTAAAACTAAGCGTCTGAGAATTGTTAGGACTTCGGACTTAGATTATTTGATAATAAGATATTGAGATATTTTCAAGGACTTGTTGAGGTGTGATTACGTCTAGGTCTTTCCGGACGAATTGAAGGTCAAATAACAAATGAAAATTCTTTTCTAATGATACAATAACACGGAACGCTTTCATAAAATTGAAAGTCACTTTCATTTTTAACTATTTGAACACCATTTCCTGTTACATTTGCGTCATGCATACAGGTCTGTTGTCGATAATCTTGCCTCTAAATCGTGAATCGATTGTCTCTATGTGGCAAATGGAAATGCTCCAGTGAATTGTTGAAGTTAGATTAAAATATCCATTTCTTGTTTTATTTCATAGAAGGATGGAATGAATTCATTTGCGTAAATGTACGGATTAAAAATTCTCTTTCCGGATACAGTTTTTGAATTTCCTAGCAAAACACAATGTTGAGCGTTTGTTTGACTTTTTTCTACAGGTAATTAATTTTAGATTTTCAATTTTCAAATATGCTATTTCATTTAAGGAAAAGAGTAAAGGTAAGAAAGTGAGTTAGTGTCAGATAGGAGGAAGGGGGATACCACAGGAAGGAACTCACTCAGAAGCAACACAAGTACTATTAGCAACGGACCTCATCATTTTTAATCACAGTCAAATGATGAGGGCAATTTCCACATACATTTCCAGCACATTGGTACTCGAGCTGGCAATTTCCACATCACGTTAACGGGAGAATTTGAAATTATACAGATTGAGCGTGCATCAACCCCATTATTCGACATGTCTGATGTCATCAGGAATCGAGTCCACGACTTGATTTAAAAAAACATCGGTCATGGGCTCGCGACCATCACCACTCGGCTACTGCGGCCTCCTAGAAACCTGGAAAAAACGTCCAATAAACAAAATTATTCTCTTTGCATTTTACTATTTTATTTATTTGTTTGTTTTGCGTTTAATATCTGAAAATTACAATCTCTCTTTCAAGTATTTTACTGTCAAAGAAAGAAATACTTTTAAAACAATCCCATTTCGAACCAACGAGATTTTTTTTTTTTTTTTAAAAAAAAATATTATATCTTTATCATTGTTTCAGGTTACCACGCCATAGGTTAAAAAATGTGTGATACATCCTATAAAAATCAAATCTGAATTTTTAAGCTACAGTGTAGACCTTCATTCTACATCCTGATGAATATCGTGTCGATTATGAAAGACGTGATGGTCCAGTGGGCAATCTCGGAGGTTTGATGGGTGCAAATCTAGAAAAGCAATCCCTCTCCCATCCCCTCAGAGTACCTCGTCGACCTTGAGGAGGCAGCATTTAGGTTGGCAGCACGTGCGAGACTGTTGCGCAAGGGCCACTTTCTCCTTCAAGGGCGATGAGAATATACCAGAGGGATTAATTAGTATTCGAAGGAAGAATGAGATGAGTTTTTTGATTTAGTTCTCGCTGAGCGGGTACTTTTCTTTCAGTTAGATGTGGCACCCTGCAACGCATTTTGTGTCATTGAAAACTTTCTGCGCTATCTGGTCATTGTTTATTCTGTTATAATTAATACTTCAAGGAAGATCTTCATATTAAAAGAATTTAAAAAAGATAATTGAGAATCCAATTTAGCAAACATATTCAATGTCGAATGGTATTTTACACAATGAATGAAACCCTAAAAATTACCATTATGTAATAATTTAAAGTTGGTTGCCCTTGGTTGATTATTCTCTATCAGGGTCTATTAGGGGAAATCGAATTCGAAATGCTCTTATAAGCAGTTTTTTTTTTTTTTTTTAAAAAAAAAATTTAAATTGCGATGTTCATATTATGAATGCTTCTGAAGTTTAAAATTTGTTCTTGAATTTTAACTCACTTCTATAATCCGATCGAGCTGAAATTTTACATACACGTATATATCGCGTAATTGCTTTTTTTAGTCTTACATTTCCAGACTAAAAAGAATTAAACAAATGTAAGTAAAAAGTATTTTTAAATCTTGCTTTTATTTCACGATCAACGAGAAGGTCTAAAAAATAATTTTTATCTGTAAAATAATGTATAATTTATAAAATCGTGAGGTTTTCACACTTCTCTTTGATCTCACATATAAGTAAGTAGCTATTGGTACTTGATTTATCAGTAATTTCCTTAGTATCTTAGTTAAGCGCCTCAAACTTTTATAAATTATATACTATTTTACTTTTAAAAAATTGTTTTTATGCATTTAATACATTTTATATAAAAGCATGATTTAAAATGTTTTTAAAATTTGTATAAGCCACCCAAGAGGCTATTGTTTTAGTTGGATCAACATATACACTAAAAAAAATCGAAACTGATACCAGTTACTCATATCTGTTTGATACCAGTTCCATCACAGAGACGCTTTCTTGAGGAATGCTCCAGACCAATACGAACAAACAAAAGCTTTCACAACACATTCGCAATTATATTTATTTCAAAATTACGTTTTCTTGTTTCATTCTTTTATTATAGGTGACATAAAAACTCAGCTAGGGAAGGATCCGTGCAGTGATCTAATCCTGAATTCGATTCCCACTTATACTAAAGAGTGTCGAGAGAAATAATGTGGGCTGCTATTCTTTGAATTAAACTGGCTCACAAGAGCCTTGCATAACATGATGTGAAAATTTGGATAGTGATGTTCCACTTCACTTGACCGCGGTTCCAGATGACGAAACTGTCACCTCTGATTAATTGGCAATGGACTTCATCATTTTGAGCCTTATTTAAATGACGAAGGCGACACTGGAGCTTACACCTCTCTTTCCAAATATTCTCACCACGTCAATGGGAGGACTTGGAGTCTTGATAGATTTAACGTGTATCAGCTTTCGTGTATTAGAGTGACATTAATGCAAAGAAATCTTTTTTCAAATAAACTTTAAGACAGTTCAATATACGTAAGAAATCTTTTCTTTTTTCCCTCCACAGCGGTCGTGGGACAACAAGCGAAGAGCAAGGAAATCTGCAAGCGAGACAACGGATTTTTTCCTCACGAGGATTATTGCGACTACTATTACGAATGTGTAGATGGCGTCGCCTACATACAGGAGTGTCCAAATGGACTCGCCTTCTCGGGCCCGGGACGAGGGCTCATAGAAAGATGCGACTATCCACACAGAGTGGGATGTCCCGACCCAGATAATAAGAGGATCATGGGTCGTAAGTTGGTTTTTGCTTTCTTTTTTAACAATTTAATATCTCTGTTTTCTCTAGTTAATATTGTTTTTACTTGATAATGCTTGATGTTCTCTTTGCGTAGTTGAGTTGTTCTCATCATTTCTTTCTTTGGTAGAGCCAGCCCGTGGAAGCGGTCCTTGCCCCTATTTGTACGGCATCAATCCCCACGAGAAGAGTTGCACTCGCTACTGGTTGTGTTGGAATGGCACTGGCACTGTACAGATGTGCCCCTTCTCCCTGCTCTACAACGAAGTGGAACACGCCTGTGACTGGCCCGACAAAGTACCCGGATGCCAGCAGCACCCACTCTGCAAGGAAGCTCCCAACGGACTCAAGGCCATTCAAGGCTCATGTGTCAGATACTGGCACTGCGTAGGAGGATACCCCAGGCTTCAGAGGTGCCCCGCTGGACTCGCCTTCCACCAGGATGCCCAGAGGTGTGACTGGACTGGAAACGTGCCCGGATGGTGAGTGGATAACAGATTTTTTTTAAAAAAAATGATTTGAAATAGCGTCACACTAACGGCGCTCATGAATTTCTCAAGGCTAAAATCTTTTTACGGGTTATTTTTAAACTGTTAGAAGAAGGTTTGAAATGTCAGAAAGTCATGAGACCTATAAAAGTTTGATAGGTTCCTAACTGCACAGATGATGATTGTAGATGGATTCCGCCGTTTTGAGATTACGATCAAATGTCGAGAAAGTATTTAAGCTCCAAAATTTCATATCTATTTGTTTGAATTCTTTGAAGCCAAGTCGGATTGAATGAACCGAAACTTCATTTACGCTGCATGATGTTTATTGACAGAATTGTCACTCGATCTCGCCACTTTTTGACTGTAGATCAATTACTACGAGATGATCTTTGACTCCTCCTATGTTATGTAGTGTTTCGTAAGTTATTTCGGGATTTGAACCATTTATGGATAGCATGAAATATCGTATCGACTTAGTAATTTGTCACATTGCACTATTAAGGTCTTATCTCCCGTTAACTACTCCGTGTCTCTAAGGGACATTTGTCGAGAAGACGGATCGATAGTTGTTTTCGTCGTTGTCTAACTGTTGAAAGCTCACGAATTTGTTACGAGATTACTGTGGTCGTTAATCAGTTATGAAAAGTGAGCTATTGAAGCCTGAATTTATTTGTTTTCGTAGTAAGTTATTTTGCTTTATATTTTTATGGATGAATAACATCATCTTTTATTGAATTATGATGATGGCCTTTAGAATATACTTATGCGTTTATAGTAGAAATTTAGATTACCTTGTGTTATTAAGATTACCAATAATCGGCCTTGATTGTTGGCTTGGTTTGATGTATATTGCATGTTTTCATTGTTTTTTGGAAAATCCAAATGACAGTTTTATTTCGTCATTGAATTGTAATGACGTAGTTGCTGATTGGCTTCAAAGTTGAATAATCAGCTTGAATAATAATCAATTCTGAGAGGGATTTCTTAATCATAATACACCCCGAATGCAATTCACTCTCAAATATATCGTGATTGCATTCCACTTTTCCATAAAAAAAATCTTTATTGTTGGAATTTTTGTTTGTTTCGAGTTGTAATTTCAGCATTGCGTAATATTTGAAAAACAAGTTGAAAGATTTCAAATGGTAGCCCTTCGTCAAATATGCTCACAGGAATAATCAGCATCCTAAAAGCAAGAACACAGCTAAAAATTAATATATTAATTATCTGAATTTCCAATTAGAGATTTTTATTAAAAATAACAAGTATTTTAAATAGTTCTGTTTATTAGTTGGTTCGAGAGTGATGTGAGTGGAGCATATCATAATTTAGATCCACCTGACGGAGAGGACACCAGAGCTGGTACCTTATTTTCTTAATCCTGTCTCGAGAATATTTTGTGGTAAAGTTCAGTTTAATTCACAGCAGCTTCCTTATTCCTACAACAAGTGACCGCAGAAGCTGAGAGCAGCCGGCGTTTTTTAAGTTGAATCATAGGTTCGAGCCCTGATGCCACGAAAGACCCGCCTTATAGTGGTGCTGATGAACGTTAAATCTGTTGCGACTCCAAATCCTCCCGAAGGCGTGGTATATAAGTTAGGAGAGGGAAGTATCAACTCAGTTGTAGTCCTCGTCACTTGACAGTGTTTCAAAATGACGAGATCTGTATAGCCAATAGCCCTCGTGTTTCATTTAAGTGAGACATTTATAAACAGTTAATCTTCGGTTAAATATACCCTTCTTTTTTATTGCAGTGAGGTGTCACCAGCGCCCGTAGAAGCAGAAGAGGACGCTCCCCCAGCCCGCCGACAATCCAATCGACGTGTCACTGCCGCCGAAGAAGAGTCCACTCTTAATTAAGAACCGCTTTCCAGGTTTATCGCCACCTTGCTGAGTGGTTGCACAGAATGGACATTTCAGCGCATCCTATCCACCACATGGTGTAAAAGAGGGTTCTTGCGGGCATTACAATGCCGGCGTGCATTTAACTGTTCTTAAAGAATTTTGTTTCAAATTTGTCTCCTTTTACGTTGAAGGTGCTAGGCGTATGCCAAACTATGAGAAATCTCAGGATTTTTAATAGGCAACTTATAAATCTTTATTTCAATTCTAGATGATGTAAGGCTTTTCCTTTTTTGATTCTGGGTGTAAAACAAAAGTTAAGGTATCAATCTTGCAGAGTTGCACTTTGCATAACAAGTTCTATTGATTTATATTAAGGAACCGTTTCGGTATTCCAGATAAGATTACCCAAGTTTGCTGCTGTAGCAATTTCAGTTTTCGAAGGTTTTTAGTCTGTATTTTATCAGTTGAAATGTAGACTACGATATTTGTTTTAAAAGGCTCGATTCATTTCATACGCATTTTCTTTTCCTTTTAGACGTGCCAAAATGTAACGCGATGTAAAATTTCATTTAAAATACGAAATGTTCTATTTTGCTTTAAACCGATCTATATGACGATAGTGATGTACTTTTTGTGTATATCTAAGATTCTCTGTTTCATAAAAAAGACAAATAAAAATTTGTACATTTTGACGAGATGACTGATGTGTATTTATTTTCTAAAATTTATTTAATTTCACAAACAATAAATAGCCGAAGAGTTCCTCAGGATCATGTCACTTATATTCAACACAGGACGAATTCGATTAAAAAAATACCTGAAAATGATTAAAAAATATATCGGAAACTTTCCCAGGTAGTAGCATTGCAATTTAAATAAAAATCAAATTTGGTTAATAGTACTGCTTGAAAGCGTCTATAGGAGTAAAACAATAAAGTCAACTCTGTGCAAAAGAATATTCTTTACAATTTCGCCTAATTTTCATCAATGAATTTATGCAAGGCCGAAATATTCACACGTTATTGTAAATAAAGCTGTCTAAATGAATACTGGAATTTCGTCCACTATTCAATATTTTTTCCACCTCCTATTTCTGTAACAGGCAGGAAAATAACATTTATCTAGCAGTACATTGTCTTCATTATTACAAGTACATATACGGTGGGGGCCAAAATTGTGGACACTTTTGGAAATTTTTATGTTTTAGAACTTTGTATGCGTATAGAAAATGTTAAGTTTCACAAAATGCGAAGTCGATCATTTTAAAGAAAATTTAACACTGAATTCAATACAAAAAACAAAAATCTAATATTTGCAATACAGAAAGAATTAAGCAGCTAATAATTATCGATATATATTAGATACTGATGATTTCAGTGAGTTATCAGTACTTAGTACGGTAGTCTTTGCTTTTTTATTACAGCTTCACATCGATATTTCATTGAGCTGACGATAGTTTTAAGCTCTTCCTTTCTTAATACATGATGCCAGGAAACAATTATAGCCTCAATAAGTTTCCTTTTATTTGAAGGACGCCTCATTCGGATTCGGATACCCTGACGGAAGATAGAAGTTTTGGTTCTAGAATAGTATCAATGTATTTTCTAGCATTTAATGTCCCATGGATGACATGAAGGCAACCAGTACCATCTGCTGACATGCGTGACCAAATCATAACATAAAGTGGGTTCTTCATAGTTTCCCGAAAGCAGTCAGGATTTAGCTCTTCTCCTATTCTTACGTCTTATATATTTTCGCCCATCACTATCGAATAACGATATCTTAGTTTCATAGCACTATACAACTTGTGACCACTGGATCATCTGTCCAATTAATGTGTTATTTTGCCCACTGTAGTCTTTTTTGTGCTGCTGTAAATTAAGATAAGGTTTTTTCCTAGGAATTCTACCTCTTAGTCCAACATCGTTCAATCTTCTACTGATTGTTCTTGACAGAAATTCCCAGCATCATTCAGATAATGCTGGTATTTCATTCTCATGGCCATTGATGACATTCTTCTACCTTGAAAACACAGTCTTTCTATTTTTCTGTCATCAACAGATGTGTAGCAACTTTTTCGGCCTTTTCCTGCTTTGATTTTTATTAAATTTATCTCCTGATATCGTAAACAAAACTTTCGGACTCCAGATATAGTCACTGAACCACCCACCTGTCTTGCAATTCCAGCATAAGAAATACTACTTTTTCGTAACACAATAAACTTGCAACTCTTTCTAGATGCCCAATCTACTCTTTTATTTGATGGCATTGCTTCTTGACTAAATATTAAAAATGTTTACAACAATTCCTATTTATAATTTGATTACATATGAAACAGTTTTTTTTCCCTACAGAACAAAGCGCAATAATGATTTATTCCAACTATAAATATGATGTCAGCTTCTACTGGCAGTGATTGGTTCCCAGTTACATTTTATTGGTTTCGAAAACAAGAACAGATATTGGCCAGGAAAGTAAGACAATACAAACCACTTCATAATTGTGTGTGTCTTTTAGATTAAAGAACGTATAACTTTTTTTTTGTATTGCAAATATTTGAATTTTGTTTTTTTGTATTAAATTCTGCATTAAATTTTCTTTAAAATGATATATGGAACTGTGCATTTTGTGAAACTTTACGTTTTCTATAAGCATACAAATTTTAAAATATAAAAATTTCCAAAAATGTCTACAATTTTGCTCACCGCTGTATATACGAGGGCTATTTTTTGATGATCCGATTAGTAGCGAACTGAAAACCACAGAGAAAATCAAAACTGTTTTATTTGAAATATTTAGATACACCTTCAAGTTATTTTCGACATAGTCGCAACTCCGACTGAGACATTTGTCGTAGCGTGGTACCAACTCTCCAAAACCCTCGTCATAGAAAACAGCCACCTGTGCTTTGAGCCAGTTCTCTAAGCTGGTCGTTGTCTGGGCCAAACTTCTGTCCTCCCAGCCAGTGTTTCATGTGAGCAAAGAGATGGTAATCGGGGGGAGCCAAGTCTGGGCTGTATGGTGGGTGATCAAACACATCCCATTGAAAAAAACCACTGAAGTGTGTGCGGCGGCGCATTGTCATGGAGAAAGACAGTGCCTGATGACAACATTCCTCTGCACTTGTTCTGAATTTCATTTCGTAGACATTGAAGAGTTATGCTGTACAGGGATGCAATGATGGTCTGTGTTGACTGATCATGAAGCTGTCTGGATGTATGCAGAAAAAATTCAAAACAATATAGAAGAGCAAGGATGTACAGCAGATCAAGTTTTCAATGCCGACGAAACTGGACTTTGTGGAAAAGTATGCTCTTTATATCGCGGCGCCTGGGGGGGGGGGAATTTCACTCGGATTTAAGGTATCTAGAAATCGCATAACGCAACCTTTGTTCAGTAATGCGTCGGAAGTTTAATGACAAACCCCTTGGTGGTTTATAGATCTTTAAATCCCTATGCACTTAAAAGCGAAAATAAAAACACTTTACCGGTATATTGGAAAGCAAGACCAAGAATAGGAGTAACTGGAAGCTTATTTCAAGATTAATTTTTTTTTAAATTGTTTTTTACCAAACATAGAAAATTATTTAATGTAGAAAAATATGAGCTTCAAGGCCCTATCAGTATTCGATAATGGTTCATTTCAACCACGAGATTTGAGCCATTCCAACGTCAAAATAATGTTCTTACTACTTAACACTACTTCGTTGCTCCAACCATTGGATCAAGGTATTATTTATACCTTTAAAAGTTATTATACAAGAAGAGAATTTCAGTGGATTTTAGACGTAACCGATTCGAAATCAATTAATGTAATTGAAGCTTGAAAGCAATTTTGAATAAAGCACCGCATCGATATAATTTTTTTTTCTCTGAAAGGACTAAAAACATTAGCGTTGAAATGCATGTTGGAAGAAGATATGGCCATTTTGAGTTGAAATAGAAAATGTGTTTGAATCGCCAGTAAAAGATATTTATGGCATATCAGAACTTGCTAAATCGATTGGAGGCGATGGTTTTGGGAATCTGACTAATAAGGATATTCAAGATTTATATGCGGTAGAAGAAGTTGATGAAGATGATTTGGTGGAAATGACATCCAAAAATCTTGAATGGAGACCTTTCCTCTGAAAATATCCGAAAATTTAAGAAGCTTCAAAATTGTCCATACCATGAAATTTACAAGGATCAAATAAGAACCAGTAAACAAGACAAATTTATAGATTTTTTAAACACGAATAGAAGATGAAAAAATCTAAATGAAGAAAGAGATTCTTAAAGTGAAGGTAATATTGTTCAGTCGAAAAAACATTCTCGTTTGATTGTACTGAGCAGTGATGAATTTATTAAATTTAGGTAGCATTTAATGAAAATAATAGATTTTGTTTCTTCATATTTTGTGTTATATATAACACATCAATCAATAACTCCCGAGACTAACCCAGAGATGGCGCTCGTAGTAAACCAGTAACCAGGTATTTCTAGAGTACTAACCATTGCTTGAAACTTGTCAAAATTTTAAGTCGATCGGACCAGAAACTGCTGAGTTATCGAGGTTGGAGTAAAGTCGTTTTGTAGTTTGTTTAAAAAATGGAAAAAACCGAGTTTCGTGTTCTGATAAAACATTGTTTTTTAATGGGTAAAAACACCGTGCAAGCGAAACAATGGATTGAAAAATGTTACTCGGACTCTTGTCCATCAAAAGCAACGATTTGTCGGTGGTTTGCCGAGTTTAAACGTGGTCGTACCGACACAAATGACGCGGAACGCTCGGGTAGACCTGTGGAAGCCGTTACACCGGAAAATGTGAGTGAAGTGACAAAAATTATAATGAAAGATCGTAAAGT
>BMAW01020490.1:83484-202786 GCA_019974015.1 Nephila pilipes
TTATTGCTTCGTTTCCCCTCATATGCTGAATTTCACTGTATTTTTTATTTATCATTTGATCTTATGTGCTTTAAAAAAAACTTTTCTCTTTTAAGCAAATATTTGGCACCACCATCAAAATTTCTTTATTGTGCAATAAATCTGATATTCATTCATTCAAGATCCTTTTGCTGATACTTTTGTTTTATTTATTGCATTATAATTTGTATTCCTCATACCATAGCTTGTTTCATGTCTGAACAAAATTTTTCCCCCTGATATTGCTCATGTATGGATGTCATTATTTAAGATGTATCTAACCATTTTAAAATTTTATAAAATCAAATAATGAAAAAAATATTAGGGTAGGTAAAAAAATTGGATTCAAAATCTTTACAGAATATAAATTGAAAATAGTCATGACCCCCAAATTTAAAATTCATAATTTTTTTAAATTTCAGATCTATGAAGGAACTGCCCAGATTCAAGGGTCATCGCTGAAACCTTCAGTAATATTTTAAGCAATTCATGTGGCAGATATTTTTTAAATTGATTTTAAAAGAAAAAAAAATGGGGTATATACAATGGCAAACAATGGCGTACAATTATTGCATATCAAAATAGTTACCTTTTTTAAAGATGTGATTTCTTTGTTAAATTGTATATTAATTACAATTTCCAGACCTGGTTTTGTTAATATCTGTAATTTGTTAGCATAAATTTGCAATGAACTTACAAAATTGTTTGGTTATTATTGTTTTTGGAGTGTAATGTTTGATTGTGGTTCAAAAAAAATGTAATTGAAATAAGGAACGACTTTAAAATTTAACAAATTTTTATTTAAAGATTAAAATAGGCTTGTAGCACTCCCATGGAGGACTACTCAACTGCTCCCAGCTACTAAGTTATTCAAATCACCCCCACAAAACTTTTTCCTCCCTCCTACAAGTAGGTGATACTGCCAGCACCAGCGTAACAGAAACTCTGAACCATCTTTTCGGTGAGGATGGGATGGGAACACTACAGTGAGATATGTTCATGTATGTTTTTTATATCAATATTCATAGCAAGTTATAGATGATTTTGAAAGCCTAGACTTGTAATCTCTTAAGGGAGAATTAATTTTTTTAAAAAAAATATTTTTAACTTGACTGGAAAATTTTTCAATGTATTGTTTATATTTTTATTTGAAATAAAATGTTCTGTATCTAGACATATCTTAACATAGTCGTGCACTTATATATAGATTGCTGATTATTTATTGCGTGATTTTAAGATCTATTAACACTTATAGTGAGTTCTAAGCGAAATTTTTTTCAACAAATTTATTAGATTAAATGAATTAATTTTTACTGTCAATTTTTCCTTTAATTATTTGAATGGTAAATTTCAGATTTAGTAATTGACATAAAGACTTTACTTTCTGTAATGCACTATTTTAAATGTTTAAAAACTGAAAAAATGGTTGCAAAACTTATTAACTCTCAGGCAATGCAAATACTTTTGTTGAGCTACTTTAGCAGCTGGCACAGCTTTAATTCAATGAGCCCCAAACAAAGTGTTGATTCTGCATTCATTTTGGTAAAGCAAAACTTGCACAAATTCATTTAATTTGTCTGAAACCTTGTTAAGATTACTGGTTGTTTGTTTGAAAATTCATATCAATGTTATGATGATTGAACTTGATTTTTGCATAATTAAAATTACGATTTACATATACAATCCATTTATATATTACTTAAAATAAAAATCTGGATCTCTGTTTTCATTTTTGTTCATGTCACAGTCATTTTCTAATGACTTGTGGATTCGACTTCCGATTGGCGTTTCTTGTTTTAAGCGCAAATAACCGCTTACAAAACTGAAGTATGAGGACTTGGTAGATTTAATGAAAAATGAAATTAAAAAATTCATCGTTTTCAAGCTAAACTTGATCTAAAGTAGAAAATTGTTTGATTTACATTAAACCAATTGCTAATTATAAGAGTAGATTCTGTTAGAAATTTAAATACTTCAGAGGATTGATGTGATTTAACACATTTTTTAGAATATCTAAGTAAGTTGGAACTTTTAAACAAAGTACAGTGAAATTAATCAGAAACTAAAACCATGAGCTTGAAATATCAATACCTAATTTTAAGGTGGTATGAAAATTGGAATAATTTTTAAATTGTAGTTTGATGGCATAGTTACATCTAATGAACTATTATCCAGATTGCTAAAAGACCTCTTTATTTTGCAGTTTTCTCTTGTTGGAAATCCCAAAGATACACATTTGATTCTTTATTTATGCTTTCTCAAATATGGTTGAAAACAAAATTATTGTAATAAAGAACAATAAGGAATTCCTAGTGATAATAGAAAGAAACAATGCTCAGATGTTCAGTATCGCGGTGAAGTTGAATTTGCTCAATCCATGCAATGTGTGGATTGTCCTGGAATTAAACCAATTAGCTGAAAATGTTACAAAATTTTGGGAGATCGAAAATTGGAGTATTTCACCAACTTTTAAAACAGGTTGAAAAAAAATATATTTGAGCAAGGAAGAGGATTCTAAAAGTAAGACAAAACGAACTTTTTTGAAAAAGAAGAAAATATTAATATATATATGTATATATAATAGATTAGCACTTTAAAGAGTATTTAAGTTCAAGTGAATATATATCACTTTGTTGAATACTTTCTTTTTTCCTTTTATTGATTCTACTGAATTTTTTGGTTTCTACCATCTTTTTTTATTATATAATTCATTAAAGTGTAATGGTTAGATTGTAAACCATTCCATTTCAGTATTTAACAACAGTGTCTAGTTTCTCTACTTTTCTAAATTTTGCTTTTCTCTTTGTTTTGTTTTTTATATTGGTTTGATTTTTTTAGAAGTATGTAATGATACTTTTGGGTTTTTTGTGTTTTCAAATCAATACATTGTTGGATGTATTAATACATTTGTGACTTATTTTTTCATAAGAATGTTTCATTTGATATCGTACTTTGATTTTGGTTATTTTTTTAACTGAATGTATTTTTTAACTGTTTATATTTGTAATGTAATGATTATTCTTAAAAACAATTTAATTAGTTTTTTCTATTCTTTTAACTCTTAGGAATGAGTTCATTCTTATTTTCACAGTAATTCAAATTATCGCTTTTTTTAATTTATGTGATCTGCCTTTTCGTATTAAAATCGGTAAAATCACCTTTTCCACAGTCACAGAGCTATAATAATCAACTAGGCTCTTAGATCTTGATGCTAACTAGAATCCCTTCATCAATACCACATGACTATCACATGATCTAAAAATACTGCCATATAAATACAAAACAATGTAAAGTTATTTCTCTTTAGTTTGATCATGATAGCGGTCGCTACCCATCTCCTCAAAGCGTGTATGCTTATGAAATCTAATGATATTCATCGTTTGTCGCGATAAATGGCCTCTTTCTTATCAAAGGAACATGTTTTTTCTTAATTGATGCTCTCCATTACAACCATACATTTTATTGCCATTTTTACCGCGATCAGGTTCCGCATACATATATATATGAATGCGGCTCTTTAATGTATTAAAGAAACATTTTTTTTTTTAATTCCATATAAGCAACTTTATATTTATTAAAGGTATTATAAATATATAACACATCAATCAATATCCCGAGACTAACATTGAAAACAACATTTTTTTTGCAAAATTTTTTTTATTCATCAACATAACACCTTTTGTTAATCACCTTTTAGTTGATACAAATCAACGCTTTTCAAATCTTTTTTTTTTTTTCCCCAAATTTTTTTTTTTTTTTTTCACAAAATCTTTTTTGTTGCGGTAAATAGCGATAAACAGCTTTCTATCATCGATATCGTTGCTGTTTTTTGTTCCATCAAGCAATCGCGGCACCACTTGGGAAAAAAACCTTTTTCACTTCACTTCAAAAACCTTTTCCAGTAAATATGTAGCGACTTCCTTCTACATCAGCGCCATGATTAAGGCCTTACTCAGCTCCAGCCGAGGATATCTTTCGACCTGATTGGTAAAGCCCGTCGCCTTCGGGATCCTTGGTCGGGGTTCAGATCTGCGCTGCCGTTTCGCGACCGCTACAGAAATGGTGACTGGACAAGAACACTAGATGGCAGCGACTGCCTGTACTGATGCTTATGCCGACGATCGCCGTTAGTGGTGACTCAGGGGCTTGAGCATAGGTGGCAGCACGGCCTATTCCCTACTGTTTACATATGTTTTCGTGCAAAAACGCGTCTCTGATAATGAACAAACGCAATAATTGATATTCCGGTTCTGGCGCACGTTTCGGCTCTTTCTGGTTTCAAGATAGCGCGTTTTGGCTATAACGATAAAAAAAAAGACCCCTTTGCGCAATTCCTTGTACTTTGTGAGAAGTTTTGCACACACGTTCTCATCTATAGACATAATTCGTGCCTCTTGTGGGTTATAGATACTGCCTTACAATGATAGATAGATTTACTAGATTGGCCAGAAGCATCTCCTATGCCAGATATGGAAGCGGAGACCATACACTTCATGATATCTGTGTCATCTCCAGCAATCTCACGGAGCTTAACTGGCTGAGTTATCGAGGTTGGAGTAAAGTCGTTTTGTAGTTTGTTTAAAAAATGGAAAAAACCGAGTTTCGTGTTCTGATAAAACATTGTTTTTTAATGGGTAAAAACACCGTGCAAGCGAAACAATGGATTGAAAAATGTTACTCGGACTCTTGTCCATCAAAAGCAACGATTTGTCGGTGGTTTGCCGAGTTTAAACGTGGTCGTACCGACACAAATGACGCGGAACGCTCGGGTAGACCTGTGGAAGCCGTTACACCGGAAAATGTGAGTGAAGTGACAAAAATTATAATGAAAGATCGTAAAGTTAAGCTCCGTGAGATTGCTGAGATGACACAGATATCATATGGAAGTGTATGGTCTCCGCTTCCATATCTGGCATAGGAGATGCTTCGGGCCACCTAGTAAATCTATCTATCATTGTAAGGCAGTATCTATAACCGCGCACAAGAGGCAATTTAATTATGTCTAGATGAACGTGTGCAAACCTCTCGTCAGGTACAAGGAATTGCGCAAAAGGGGTCTTTTTTTTTGTCAGAAGGCGCCGAAACGTGCGCCATTTTGTTCAGAAAGAGCCGAAACGTGCGCCAGAACCGGAATATCACTAGTTGCGCTTGTCTTAGACACACAGAGACAAGTGTTTTTGCATCGAAACATATGCAAACAGTAGGAATAGGCCGTGCTGCCACCTAGTGCTCAAGCCCTGAGTCACCACTAACGGCGATCGTCGGGCATAAGCATCAGTAAGTACAGGCAGTCGTGCTGCCATCTAGTGTTCTTGTCCGGGGTCACCACTTGTAGCGGTCGCGAAACGGCAGCGCAGATTCGAACCCTGGACCAAGGGATCCGAAGGCGACGGGCTTACCAATCAGGTCGAAAAGATATCCCCTCGGGCTGGTTGAGTAAGGCCTTTTAATCAGTGGCGCCGATGTAGAAGGAAGTCGCTACATATTTACTGAAAAAGGTTTTTTGAAGTGAAGTGAAAAAGGTTTTTTCCAAGTGGGTGCCGCGATTGCTTTCGATGGAACAAAAACAGCAACGAGTCGATGATTCAGAAAGCTGTTTATCGCTATTTACTCGCAACAAAAAAGATTTCTTGCGAAAAAAAAAAGAAAAAAATTCGGAAAAGCGTTGGAACGATTGTATCACCCTAAAAGGTGATTAACAAAAGGTGTTATGTTGATGAATAAAAAAAAATTTTGCAAAAAAAATGTTGTTTTCAATGTTAGTCTCGGGAGTTATTGATTGATGTGATATATTTTTATACTTTTAATAAATATAAAGTTGCTTATATGGAATTAAAAAAAAAAATGTTTCTTTTAATACATTTTCAGAGCGTAGCCCATATATATATGTGTGTGAACTTGACGTGTAAAAATGGCAATAAAATGTATGGTTGTAATGAGAGCATCAATTAAGAAAAAATATGTTAATTCCTTTTGATAAGAAAGAGGCCATTTTACGTACAAATGATGAATATCATTAGATTTCATAAGCATACACGTTTTGAGGAGATGGGTAGCGCGGATTCGGCTATCATGACCGAAACGAAAGAGAAATAACTTTACATTGTTTTGTATTTATATGGCAGTATTTCTTTAGATCATGTGATAGTCATGTGGTATTGGATGAAGGGATTCTGAAGAATTTCTACCGAAGACGAAGAGCCTAGAAGGGATTATTATAGCTCTGTGACTGTGGAAAAGGTGATTTTAACAGATTTTACGAGTGCGTGATCACATAAATTAAAAGATAATTTGGAATTGTATCAGAAAATAAGAATGAACTCATTCCTAAGAGTTAAAAGAATAGAAAAACTAATTAAATTGTTTTTAAGAATAATCATTACATTACAAATATAAACAGCTAAAAATACATTCAGTTAAAAAAAATAACCAAAAATCAAAGTACTAATATTATCAAATGAAACATTCTTATGAAAATAAGTCACAAATGTATTAATACATCCAACAATGTATTGATTTAAAACACAAAAAACCTAAAGTATCATTACATACTTCTAAAAAATCAAACCAATATAAAACAAAACAAAGTAAGAGAAAAGCAAAAATTTAGAAAAGTAGAGAAACTGTATTTAATGTTGTTAAATACTTTGGAATGGAATGTGGGTTTACAAATCTAACCATTACACTTTAATGAATTATATAATAAAAAGATGGTAGAAAACCAAAAATTCAGGAATTCAATAAAAGGAAAAAAGAAAGTATTCAAACAAAGTGATACATATTCACTTGGAACTTAAATACTCTTAAAGTATAATCTATTATATATACATATATATATTAATATTTTCCTTCTTTTTCAAAAGTTCGTTTTCTGTCTTACTTTTAGAATCCTCTTCCTTGCTCAAATATATTTTTTCAACCTGTTTTAAAGTTGGTGAAATACTCAATTTTTTCGATCTCCCAAAATTTTGTAACATTTTCAGCTAATTCGTCGAATTCAGAATAAATCCACAATATTGCATGGATTGAGCACCCACAACTTCACCGCATACTGAACATCTGAGCATTGTTTCTTTCATTATCAATTAGAATTCCTTATCATTGTTCTTTTATTACAATAATTTTTTTGTTTTCAAATTGCTATTTGAGAGCATTAAATAAAGAATCAAATGTATCTTTGGGATTTCCAACAAGAGAAAATTGCAAATAAAGAGGTCTTTTAGCAATCTGATAATAGTTCATTAGATGTAACTATGCCATCAAACTACAATTTAAAATTATTCCAATTTTCATAATTACCTTAAAATTAGGTATTGATATTTCAAGAAGCTCATGGTTTAGTTTCTGATTAATTTCACTGTACTTTGTTTAAAAGTTCCAATTTACTTAGATATTCTAAAAATGTGTTAAATCTTACATCAATCCTCTGAAGTATTTAAATTTAACAGAATCTACTCTTATAATTAGCAATTGGTTTAATGTAACTAAACAATTTTCAATTTTTAGATCAAGTTTAGCTTGAAAACGATTAAATTTTTAATTTCATTTTTCACATTAAATCTATCAAGTCCGTTGATTTCCTCAGTTTTTGTAAGTTTTGTTATTTGCGCTTTTAAAATGTTGAAACGTCAATTCGAAGTCGTAATCCACAAGTCATTAGAAAATGACTGTGGACATGACCAAAAATGAAAACAGAGATCCAGATTTTTATTTTTATAATATATAAATGGATTGTATATACCGTAATTTTAATTATGCAAAAAACTGTTCAATCATCAATAACATTGATATGAATTTCAAACAAAACACCAAATAACCAGTAATCTTAACAATATTTCAGACAAATTAAATGAATTTGTGCAAGTTTTTGTTTACCAAATGAATGTAGAATCAATGACTTTTGTTTGGGGACAGTCATTGGACTAAAGTTAAAGCATGCTAAAGGCACTAACAAAAAGCATTTGCATTGCCTGAGAGTTAATAAGTTTTGCAACCATTTTTTCAGTTTTTAAACATTTAAATAGTGCATTACAGAGTAAAGTCTTTATGTCAATTACTAAATCTGAAATTTTACCATTCAAATAATTAAAGGAAAAATTGACAGTAAAAATTAATTCATTTGTAATCTAATAAATTGGTTGAAAAAAATTTCGTTTAGAACTCACTATATAAGTGCTAATTCAGATCTTAAAATCACATGCAATAAATAATCAGCAATCTATGTTTATATAAGTGCACGCATCATGTTAAGATATGTCTAGATACAGAACATTTTATTTCAAATAAAAATATAAACAATACATTGAAAATTTTCCAGTCAAGTTAAAATATTTTTTTAAAAAAAATTAATTCCCCTCCCCAAGAGATTACAAGTCTGTATTTTCAAAATCATTCATAACTTCATATGAATATTGATATAAAAAACATACATGAACATATCTCACTGTAGTGTTCCCATCCTATCCGAGTGATGGTTCAGAGCTTCTGTTACGCGGTGCTGGCAGTATCACCTACGAGGAGGGAGGAAAAAAAAAGTTTTGTGGGGGTGATTTGAAGGTCTTAGTAGCATGGGAGCAGTTGAGTAGTCCTCCATGGGAGTGCTACAAGCCTATTTTAATCTTTAAATAAAATTTTGTTAAATTTTAAAAGTCGTTCCTTATTTCACTATATTTTTGAACCACAATCAAACATTACACTCCAAAACAATAATAACCAAAACAATTTTGTAAGTTCATTAAAAATTTATTAAGGCACAAATTACAGATATTAACAAAACCAGGTCTGAAATTGTAATTAATATACAATTTAACAAAGAAATCACATCTTTTAAAAGGTAATTCATTTTGATATGCAATAATTGCATGCCATTATTGCTTTGCCATTGTATATACCTCGATTTTTTTTCTTTTTTAAAATCAATTTAAAAATATCTTAAGTTTCACATGAATTGCTTAAATACATTGAAGTGCTCTCTAGCTATGATGACCCTTTGAATCTGGGCAGTTCCTTCATAGATCTGAAATTTAAAAAATTATGAATTTTAAATTTTGGGGTCATTATTCATTTTCAATTTATATTCTGTAAAAGATTTTGAATCCAATTTTTTACCTACCCTAATATTTTTTTCTTCATTATTTGATTTTATAAAATTTTTAAATATTAGATACATCTTAAATACGATATCCATACATGAGCAATATCAGGGGGAAAAAATTTTGTTCAGACATGAAACAAGCTATGGTATGAGGAATACAAATTATAATGCAATAAATAAAACAAAAGTATCAGCAAAAGGATCTTGAATGAATGAATATCAGATTTATTGCACAATAGCAAATTTTGGATAAGTGGTGCCAAATATTTGCTTAAAATATAAAAGTTTTTTTAAAGCACATAAGATCAAATGATAAATAAAATACAGTGAAATTCAGCATAAGGAGGGGAAAACAGTATTTCAATTCATTATAAAGAAACTACATAATCAATAAACATTTTGATTCACTGATCATTAAGGAGTAAGTCAATAGAACAGATGAAATAAATTTAAAGAAATAAGGGCAACCTTGTAGAACATAGAAATGTTATCAAAGAAAATAAAGTAACATTGTTATACTCTTTGTGATAACTAAATTATTCCCACTAATAGGGAATATATTAAAATAGTTCATTTCACACACAAACACAGTAAAAATACTTCTGAGATATGCACTACATTTAGGAAAATTAGCTTTCATTCATAATTTTAGAAATAATAAGGATCATAGGTTGTCTCTATAATTACATATATAATTGTGTCAGCAATGGGCTCAGAATACATATTAAAATAGTTTCACAAAGCTGCAAAGTTTGGAAGGGATATTTATTTCATAATCATAAAAATCATTGTTACAAATAGAAAACACTAACAAGAAATAAACATTAAATGGTTGACATTAAATAGTTCATTTCATAAACATTAATTCAAAATTCTGAATTTAATTTGAGTAGCTTTGCACTTTTTACTACAAGCTTTCCCCTCTTGAATATTTGAATATGCCCATTGCAGTAAGGCAAGCTAATGTAATTGGATCACATTTAAGCCTACTTCTTTAATATCCAACAAGTCAAGTGAGCGAATGATGGAATTTAATGGTGCGAGAGCCAAATGCAGCCATGCTGCACCATACAAAGTGTAACTGGGATCTAGACATCTGAATGAGTGAGTGATAGTATTTTTAATGGAGCAAAAGCCAGATAAGGCCATGTGCTGAACAAGGTAAGTGAGTGAGTGTAAAGCCAGTTGAGTATAAGTACATGATCTAAACATGGAAAAAAAATTGGTTGACTAGATGGAGGATCAAAAATAGAGAAGGATCATGAGGATCACTCTAGGGTACGTCACCCATGTTTTACAAAGATATTAAACCTCATGGGAAAGAAAAAGATCACTAGGGTGCTTCAGGTGAGTGATGCCTATATTTATCTAAAGAAGACAACCCCTTGATATAATTCCCAGGGACAGGGAGCCCAGCTATACCCTTAGACACTGAGTATCCATTTTAGTTGCTTCTTATGACATGCATGAACTATATAGTGGGACTATTATTTCACATCTGGTCACACACAAGGTTATTCAACAAATCAAGCATCTGTTCCTTCATTAAATCTGAATTGAAAGAGAATGTTTATAAGTACAATTTATTTTTCACAGCCTTGTTTATAAAAAAAATTATCATGCGGGAAAAAATGGAACTTTTCTATGAAATGTTTATTAATTTTTCACATGTAGATGGAGATTTTTTCTTTCTTTCATATATCTATATATTTCATTCATATTGCAACTTCTTTTTACAGCTGTTTATACTAATATGTGACTAACACAGAAAAAAAAAATTATAAATTTCTTTGCCACACATATCAGAAGCTTACAAATTATTTTTATACTATAGTTAATTTTCAAATTCGAAATAATCTATTTCTAACTAACATATGATCCAATTAATTTCTATGCATACAGAAAACTAGTCACCCAAGATTTTGACAATCCATGTCAATGAGGAAATTTGATACAAATATATACAAAATTTATATATTTTTTTTTTTATTCTTTAAGATTTTGTTTGATTAAACTTATAATAAATTTATTATATTTTGTTAAATATTATTCTGAGATGACTTAAAAAATTGACCAAAAATAAAATTTACCATTAAAAGAAAAATGATGCAAGAAAAATGCATATCTTTATACATGTAATATAATAAAAATTTACATATAAGTCATATTGTAGTCACATCTAAAGCACATCAATTTAAAGTTATGTCGTTAAAAACTTTGCTTTGGTAACATACAACTGCAAATCAATATAAATACATATCTCAATTAACAACACATCATGGGCCCCCCCCCCCTGTTTCATTTCTATATAGAAAGCTGTTCAAAATAGATTTAAAAGAAATTATGAGAATTATTTAAATAATTCATGAGAAATACAATATAAAAAAACAAAAACTAACTTGAAATATTTTGGCATCTCTCATCAGCTTCTCAACAGGATATTCACTGTTGAAACCATTACCTCCAAATATCTTAGGAAATAATAAAAAAAATTATTTATATACAAATACTGAAAAAGTATCTACATTAATTTGAAATAAATTACAATTTATTTTCAAAGACACTTTCTATTTTTTTGATAAAACAGTTATCAATATATGTAAGCCAATGCACTAAAATAAATTTTAATTAGTAACTTTTCATGTATTTATATATTTAGTGAAGCTGGACTTTAAATATTTTTTGGATTTAATTAAAACTCTTTCAAACCAACAGTTTAAAAGGAGAGCACATACACTTGATATTTTGTATTCCTTCCTTTTGACCTTAGATAATTAAAGTGAAAATACAAATCAAATCAGTCTTTCCAAACTGTTCTCCATGTTCTCTTTTAAAAAAAAATTGCAATTGTTTTATTTCATGTTTTCTTTATAAAATTCTTATAAAGGTACAGAAATTTATGAAACTTGTTACGGTTTTATTAAAAATATATTATGAAATCAATTTATTTACTTTAAATTGTTAAATGACAGCCAATACACAAGTAAATCAGCTGTTTCATAATTCTTTTACAAAAGGTAGTAGTAGTATATATAACAATATCATAAATTTTAAATACTTGCATCAGCTGCCATATATTTCAAAGACTTTATCTTTGAACTTCAAAAATATTAGCAAGAAATACACCGAAAAATTAAATATTCTATGTATGTACATTTTACAAGTATAATCACAATTGCAATTTTTATAAAGTTCAGATTTCAAATATTATGAACAGTACAAGATATAATTCAAATGAATGTTATTTATAATTAAGAGATATGGATGAGAATATTGGGTATTCAAAAAATATATATAATAATTTATATTTATTAATAAATAAACTAAGTGTATTTGAATTTAGAATTACTTTACCTCTTACCCTTATATATAAAAATTTAGCTTCCAAATGTTTGTGTCTGCTAAACTTAAAAAGTAGTCAAAGGATTGATTTGAAATTTTTACACAACATTTCATTTCTATATAAGTGTTTTGCAATAACAGTGATACCCAACAAATGACTATATGCATCACATTTTTCACTAGAATACATAAATATTTTCATTCATTTTAAAATATGTCAAAAACTTATTTATCTAATTGTAAGTTTGTTTTTTTAACATATTTTGATAGTCTATAGTCTGACTCATGGCCGTTGCAGGGGGCCAGTTCCGTCAACATTATACTTTTTTGCTTTCTGTTGTCAAAATGTGGGCCTCATAAAGGTAAAGATGTACTATTTCCACAAATATCCACTCATTCCTACAGATATGGTGTTCAAGTTTATACAACTTCCAATTTCCAATATACTTTGCATTCACTATGGCTATCAATAAAGACAAAAGACAGTTTTTGAAAGTGTGCAAGTTGAATTTAGAAAATGAATGCTTATATCATGGACAATTATATGTCACATGCTCCAAAGTTGATAAACCAACTGATTATTATGTTTATGCAGGAAACAGACTGACAAAAAATGTAGTACATTCATTAGCTTTGCAATAAACTATTTTCAGTGGAAAAAATTTTCCTTCTTTCCTTACATTCTACAGCAATGCAAAATAGGATATTAAATTGAATGATGTGTTTTCTTGGTAAATCCACGTTCATTAGATTATTTTTATTTAATTCCCTAATAATTAACATCTGACTGAGTCACAGCAAACTGCAGCCATGTTTAACTAGTAAGATATATTTTCTTTGAGATTGTATTTTAAGGAAGCATACATGTAACTTAATTCTTCAAAAGCAAAATTCATTTATATCAAATCTTGCAAAAAATAAATACCAATTTTAATTCAGAAACTTTAGTCAAGCAGTTGAATAATTTAATCATGCAAAAGTTGATAATACAAAACATTATCATATTTATATTATTAAGATTAAAATGTAAAATATTTTTTTTTCAGGTTAAGTAATTATAGTATGAATGCATAAGAAATGCTAACCTGAACAGCATCTGCTGCACACTTATTGGCAACATCTCCAGCAAGGGCTTTAGCAATGGATGCAAAGTAGGTGTTACGCTGTCCATTGTCCCTCTGCCAAGCTGCCCTCATCCAAGCTAATCGAGAGGTTTCAATACCAATGGCCATTTCAGCTAGCATGAATTGCACAGCCTGATGCTGCAAAGATAAATGAATGAAGAAATCATTAACCTTAAATATTATTTTTAGAGACACTATTGATTTCAATTAATGTAAGTCATTGTAACTAAATCCAGACACCTAGTATTTTTACATCACAGTCTTTGATGGAACCAAGCCTTGAAATCCCAAACCAGATGTCCTCAAGTTTAAGAATCTATTACAAAATACTTCAGAATATACCTTAGTACGGGCCTGTCCAACCTGCACACCCCAAGTGGCCCGCCAGAAGTCGACCTATAGCCTACTCAAATGGGTCATTTGAATAAAGATTTAAATTTTTATTTTACATAAAAGTACCAAATAACGTTCCACCATAAGTCGTTTGTATCATATCTATTACTATGGAAATATTTCATTGATGCAATTATCATCCCAATTTTGCTTCTCTATTCTTGTTCAGAAAAAATTACAAAGCTCATTTAAAAAAAATTCACGGCCATCTTGCACTAGTGGGTAATATACAATGTATACCTAACCAGCAAATTTACTGAAGAATGTGGGTGAGCACTACTAGACAGGGAGAAGGAATGCGGTAAATGGATCATGCAAAATAGCAACAGCCAGTCTGTCAACACTTGGGTTTCTGATTTCCCAGGTTATTCCATTCCTGGGAATGTAATTGTTGTTCCCGGGATTCCCAGGGATACATCAAAATTTCAAAAATTTAAAAACAAATTATTTTTAAATAAAATCAATAATAATGATATAAAATAAAGATACATATAAATTCCAAAATTAATGCTTATTTATATAATGAACTAAAAAATACAAAAAATATGTAATAAATTGATTATTCATTCTTAAAATAGAATTTCAGAAAGCATAAACAAATTATACTTTTATCACTCGGCCTTGTTCTAAACTTTGTAACGAATAATCTGGCAGCAGAAAATGCTCTCGGCTTCAGCTGACATTGGAGGAATTGTTTTTAAAGCCTCACATAGTTTTATAATAATTGGTGAAGGATTTTCAGTGGAGTCGAACAACTGCATCTCATGTTTCATGATTTTGTTGAGACTAGTATTTTTTTTGGTTGAATAATATAAAACTTTAGTTTTAGAGTAAATTGCTTTCTCTAATTTTTTGTCCAACGTCATAGGTTTTTCTCTCAAAATCTCCATGCTCTCTTCTTCTGAGTGCGAAGAGTTGGTTATTGAGTCCTCTTCTTTGCAGAAAAGCCTTTCCCTATCATTTGGGCTTGTCTAACCAAACAATTTTTACGAGGTAATCGCAAAATATCGACAGTAACTGCAGCTGCTTTATATTTTCTCCCAAAATTCGGGTATTGCATTAATCCTATTAAATTAACGTTGTGTCTCATTAATTTTTTGGATTAGAGAATATTTCATATTTTTTGCAAATTCTGAATTTTGTTCGCTCAATTCTCCAATAACAAAAGAAAATACACCTTCTGCAGTCGCTCAATTCTCCAATAACAAAAGAAAATACATCTTCTGCAGTTAGCAAAGTTGCATTTCAACTGCAGAATTTTTCTAAGCCAATTTTTACTGGCTTTAAGCCAGCTACAATTATAGTCGCAGTTTTAAACTCTACATTGGTCATCATTTGTTCATCTTTAATGTCAATTAAGGCTTTTAAAATTGCTGACTTTATTTCTAAAAATCTTTCAAGCATTGCCAACAAAGTATTCCAGGTTTTGGTATCCAAACAAACCATCTTTTCACAGCCAAACTCTTCTTTAACATCTTCTACTTCGTTCCCGGGAATGAAGTATAATTCCAAGGAATAAGAAAAGTACAGAAATCTTATGATTTCCCGGGAACCCGGGAAAGAAAACCTAGTCAACACCTAGCCCAATATATTTGATGCAGAAACGTACTATTCCAGACAGACTGACAGCTCAGTGTCATTTGACGGCTCATAATTTCGTGCCACCATTATGTTATAACTTCAGGAGAGTTTTTTAAAATTGTATTTTGTGAAAATATATTTAATTCAACAACATATAATTTCCCATAATTTATAGTAGAATGTTCTTGACTTCTCTAATGAAGCTCGGGAGGATTAATCGTTACAAGCGACTTGAAAGGTGAAAATTTTAGTAGTTTTATATACATAAGAATTTGAATCTACATCAAATTCATCACTCATATGTGTGCACATACACACTATATATATATATATATTTAAAAGCGGCTTGTCTGAATAAAATGCATTTCCAAAGCGGCCTGCAAAGTCTTTTAGGTTGGATAGAGTAGCAAATTTATAGCCTTAGTAAATTTAGTTTTACTTAACTGCATTTCCCTATTCTTTTATGATGACATTTCAAATGAAAGGACAATAACTTTTACTCATTTTAAAATTTATAAAATCTTCAGGTAAAAAAGCTCTCCAAGAGGATTTCTGAGAAATTAATGCAACATAGGAATAAAATTAAGAAAACATTTTTACTATTTCAACAAGAATCAATATTATATTTATAAGTAGTTTAAAGTGTCAGAATTGAAAGCAAACAAATGTGACAAGAATTATAACCTAATCATGGTTATTATGTATTTTGTAAATAATTCGATTATCTTTTGGAAATGGAATTGAAATAAAGCAATTTTTCAAAAAGATGAAAGTATGCAGAAACATTTTATTTTTTATAACATTGCACCAAAGATAATGGAAACTATCTTATTATTTTAATTTAACCAGCTTATCTATAGAATATCAAACTAATTAACATTTTTAAAATTTATTTTATCAGAATTTTAAGTCACAAAACTTTGATGTGTGATGTATGATATAAATTTGTACAAAAAATAATAAAATTATGAAACAATATTTGATGCATATCTAATGACTCTGACTTATTCTCATTGTCAATAACACAAAATTTCATATTGCAAAAACAAATGTGCATGAAATTTACCTCAGCTATTCTCACTCCAAAAGTTTTTCTTTCCAAACTATATTTTGTTGCTTCATCCAAAGCTCTTTGTGCTAAGCCAGTAGCAGAAGCAGCAACCTAAAAATATTTTACAAGACATTAAGAAAATTTAACAATATTAAAATGAGGCAAATTATTCACATATAACATATTACAATATGGTCATATTTGATTATTAGATTTTATTGCTTTATTAGGTAAATATACAATTAAGTACTATCATTATACAGAAGTCTCTTTAATAAGTCCCTTATATTTGCCATATCTAAATCTATATTTTTGGTCAGAATGGAAAAAGTATATAATATTCTACTCCTATGTAATTATTTAAAAAAATTATATTTTTAATTACTGTTTATATAATAATAAGTTAAATTTTGATTCTTAAATTGTTTTAAAAGCTGAAAAGTTAAGTTTCAAGAAAAAGAAAACGATGGAAATATTAGATTTCAAGCTAATTAATGCTAATAAAACTTAACTATGAGGTTTCTGCTTCAAGCAAAAAAGGCTATGATAAATATCTTTCTTTTACTTTATGTGATATACACATGTAATTTAAAAAGTTATCGATTCCAAACTGGTATAAATCAGTTTAATATTGTAACTCACTAAAGAAACAGAGCATCCCTTACAAAAAAAATCAACGAAGAAAACAAAACACCTTATATTTCCTCTCACATGAATTAAAAATTGAAAGCCAATTTAATTGCAATAACTAAAGACAAAAGAAAAAGTAATAATTTATGTAGTGATAGCAATATTTAATAATGTATATTTTCTTCCTTACTTAAAGATCTTAAAAACACAAAATAAGATCCTTTGGAAATTAAACTACTTCATTCCTTTCTCACACAGATTATGTAAAATTTTATTCAAATGAGTTTTTTTTCTTCAACAGCATTAGGAAATTATTCTGTTTGCATCCTCAAGTTTAGAATCATGCTCTTTCCAGTGCCATTTTTGTTAAGTAAATATATCAAATCTAACGCTTTTTTCTTGATAATCTTCGGTTTAAATTTTTGTGAGCAAAACAGGATTTTCTCAAAAAACACTCGTTAAATAATTAAAATACAGAGATATCAATTAAAGTTGATTATGTACACATTTTTTTTACTATCTCAAACCATTTAAGGGGGAGGAATAAAAAAAAGGGTAAATAATAAGGATAATTTATTTTTGGATTGCGATCTAGAGGGACTGGTTTAGGGAGTTTAGAGAAAAAGCAATGATCTTTGCCTATTGATAAGAGAAGAAAGCCTTGAATGTACAATGTCAAATGAGTGCTCACATAGTAACAATGTATCTTTAAAATAATATACAGATCTATTGAAAAAATTCTACTTAAAAATACATTAATGAATTAAAGCATCAATCAAAGTTTCCTGTAGTTTAATAGCTCAGGTTCGTCCTCAAGACTTGACCGAGGTTCAAAATTATGAGGTCCCTCGCCAATAGCCCTTGTATTGCTTCTACTGCAACGTTAATAAAACCAAATAAATCAAAGTTTAATTACAACTTTCAAATTCAGAAGAGAAATACTAAAATCTTCATTTTCTTTCTCGTGATAAAATAATACCATTGTAGCCTGAATAGCCATTTTGTAAATATCATGCTTCCTTATTTCTGAATAATAGAACAACTTACTGGAGGTCTGGTCTTGTCAAAGGCTCCCATAGCTATTTTGAAACCCGCACCTTCTGCAGTGAGCACATTTTTTTCAGAGACCTCTACATCTTCAAAGGTGACTCCACAAGTGTTGGAGGCCCTCTGCCCCATATTCCACTCCTTCCTGCCCTTTGTGATTCCCTTGGTGTCTGCATCCACAATGAATCCAGTAAAAGCCTTGCTGGTAGGGCACTTGGGATCTGGATTAGTACGAGCCAGTACAAAATACCTGAAAATAAAAGAATGATTTTAAATAACTAAATACTACTATACAAAGAAAGAACTGATTAAAGAATACTTAATATAATACTAGAGCCACAATCAATTTGTAGTTCAAAAAAAAAAAGTTTCCTATATCAGCACTGAAAAATAATCTTGGTTTTTCTTAACTTTTCTACTGCATTAGGAAAGATCTTGGAAAACTAATAATTCAGACAAGAAATAGACCTATAATTTTCACATGACTATCTAGAATTTAGTCTGATCTTGAATTCATTACAATGCCATCAAGTTAATAAAAATCAAACCAAGCCTTCAGGATATCTAAAAATTTATATACATTTTGAAGATCAGGGAGAAAATAGCAATTATGAATTGATCAAAATTTGTCACTACATTTATACATTTTTTGATATATACCATTCACCTTTTACAGTGTACCAGAAAGTGATATAGATTTTGATTGATGAATACCACTAAATTTGGTGAATTGCAAATGTCTAGAGCAACTAGATGAAGCTGTAAAGATTACTAGTGGATTTAAAAGAAAACTAAACATCTTAAAATTTTATATGAACAATATATATTTAAAGTGATAATTTTAAAAATAATTTAAATATTACTGCTATGTATTTAACAGGTATCAAGTTTTGACTGAAATGTATGCAATGTTCCATTTTGTTGTTATATCTTCAAGTTTTCCCATTTTCATTTTATTTATGTCATCATAACAAGTAAAATATATAGGAGTTTGATAACAAAATTTATAAGTAAATAAAAATAATTCAAGTGGTGACCTCTCAATATCATGTTACAGTTATGCAATTTCCAAATACATATTCAAATAAAATCATCTGATGTGATGAATTTTAATGACACAAAAGCCATATGTGACTATTCTGCACCAAACAAGGGGTAACACTGATCTAGATGTTGGAAAATAAAAAAGTAAAAATTTGTTGACAAGATAGAGGATTGAAAATAGAGGAGGATCATGAGGGTAATGCATCTGTCACCCACCTTTACCAAAACAGTATACCCCATGGGAAAGAAAGAGACCAGTAGGGAATCTTAAGGTCACCTTTCTCATACCTACCTAAAGAAGGTAAGCCCCAGCAGGTTTTGATAAAATCAACTAATTCTAATTTAATATTTATCACAGTCATTAAATTTCCATGTTAACAATCATGGAAAGCAGAGCACTTTCCTATTTCTCAGTCAAAACTCTCACCAATTTGCAACACCGCCATTTGTAATCCACATCTTTTGCCCATTTATGATGTACTTGTCTCCTTTCTTTTCAGCACGAGTTTTAATACCTGCAACATCTGATCCTGCTCCAGGTTCTGTGACACAATAGGCCTATAAAATTTTTAACATTTTGTCAGGCAGTACAAAATCAATGAAGCGAAATATAACTTAAGAAATAATCACTTTCTAATACAACATAAATTAAATAATTTTTTCAAAACATACAAATAAATTTCTAATCTTTAAATCTAATTTTTATTCTTGAAATAAAATAAATTAAGTGATTTTTTTTCATAACTTGCAATGAAATTTAGTTAATTTAAAGATTTCAAACAACAAAAGGCCTTATTTCAGTTACTATCTGCCTTCTGATTTAAATCAAATAATACATAAATTATACACAATTGTATAAAATATGAAAGACAGTTTTTAAATTCATCTGAGAATTTAAATGAATGTAGGATATATCAAACCAATAATATTAAAATTAATTTTATCACTATTATGACAATAAATGCAGTCATTACATTCTTATTTCCTTCAGAACATTGTAATTTCACAAATGCCATTAAGAGTTTTTCACATTCTTAGTAAGTTTTCACTGCTAACAATTATTTCAGTTTTTGAAATGATCTCTTCAATATACTTGAAGAGAATTTGAATTCTTGATGAATATTTTAACAGTTAGACAGTAAAAAAAATAATTCCAGATAAATCTTAAAACTGGAAGGAAAAACTTGAAACACCATATATATGACACATCACACTATTTTAAAATATCTTCAGCATTGTTTAATAAATTCTAACTAAATTTGTAAAAAAGTAAAATTTATAACTTTTTTACAACAAATATTTATTCTTTCATTCCAATGTAAACACTACATATCACATTCTATTTTAATCTGTAACAGGAGAGGGGAAACTTCATTATAATTTTTTAAAAATCATTAAGAAAAAATATCATTCTGTTATTTGACTTGAATGTTTTTTGAGTTTTTAAACATTCAGGAAAAAAAAGCTTTTTACATTTTAAAATGAAATTAAGCTTTTTCGAGAAAATTTTGTCTGGGCCTTAGATTTTTCCGAAGAAAATTGTATTGAAGAAAAAAATTGTATAAAATTTAAAAATGAATCTATAAATACTGATTATGATGTTTTATTTCTATAATATGTAAAGCAAATTTCAATACAAGAAAATTCAATACAGCACAATACAAAAGAATTGACATAACAGGAACTATAAGTATTTGGGTATTTCCTAAAAATTTGGCAAACAATTTATTCGGCATCTTCTTTAGCACATCCATTGCATAACTTTTGTGTACATTCCAAACAAATGGGGTTTAGGCAAAATAAACATAAATATGTTACCTTTCTTTTCCTGATTAGAGGGGAGCACAAACATGTTTTTCTTAATTATAAATTTGGTTCTTCTGCACACTGCTCCACATTATGAGACTTTGCTTCATTTTCTAAAATCTATTTTATGATCAGAAGTGATCCGCGAATTATTCTTAGATATTTTTTAAACTTTTCTATGTAGTAGTGGTACAACTAAATTTCACACAAATGCTTTCAAAAATATCCTCCTTGGCATGACAAGGTTTGGGGAATAGCCTTGCAATAAAATGTATGCATTTACTGGATTGATATAACAATTTGAATCTATTTTTCCCTTAGCAGAACTTAATGGATTTACTAGCTCACTAGTTGGCAAATTCGTCATGCAAAGGAGCCAAATATAAACAATAGAAAATCGAAGTTTATTCAAAGAGCCATTTTTTTAAAACTTAAGCTTTGATTTAGTAGAGCCATTTTTATGGAAATAATGGGGATTAAGAGTACATTCTTGAGCTTGCCTTTGCTAAATATGTCTTAGTTTAACTAATATTACATTAAATAAAACTTAGTATCATCCTTAAGTAAAAATAACATTTATTCCCCCACCCACACGCTGTCATCACCTGACCAAATGAATAATGGTTAAACAATAAATTCTGGAAAAAAACATTTCGTACCTATGCTGCTTTGCTTGTCGAATTGCTACCCACTGAAAAGTATTTTAACTTCAAATAGTTAAAATACAATTTGGTGTGCAGCAATTGGACAGAGATAATGATACAAGCGTTTCCGAGCGATTATCTGTGCTATAGTTGCTTTCTAAAAATGTGCGTCTTTTCTGTAGGCTTGCGTTTCAAAAACGTTTACTCATCTCTAACAAGGCAAGTTAATAAATTATATTTCATGCCTGCACTAAATATTTCATGGAAGAGCCATAACCAAGGAGTCCAATAGCTGCACGTGGCTTGTAAGCCACGGTTTGCCGAAAACTGCTCTAGCTGCTTCTGACTCAGAGTAATCATAGTCATTTGAAGAAATTTCAAACTCTGCATAGTAAGAACTTTCAGACAAAAGCTTCTTTACAGTCATCTTCTTCACTAAAATACCAACTTCTCTAGTTTTAGCAGCTCTTCCATACAAAGCAGATGGGATCAGATGCATTAATCAATATCCTCGGACGAAATTCAGAGATGTGTACTGCTACCAAAAATTATAACACTGAAAGGGAGGTGTGGTCTCACAGACTACTTTTGAAGAATGTGATGAAATTTCAACCAGAAGCACTTGCTAAATCATTGTGATAAGAGGGTGTGATGTTCAAATTCAAAAAACAGGAATCTAGAAAAAGAATCCATACTATTGGACTAAGTATGTAATAGGATGGATGGGAGGAACATGTTGAGCAAGACAGCATGTCCTGTTACAGGTTAATTTTTAATCAATTTTACAGAAATAATATTCTTCAGAAAATTCAAACATAATAAAAATAAATGGCTTAAAAATACACACATCCTACTTAAAGAAAATTTATCAATGCAGATATATTTGAACTTACACACATCAAGTTCTCTTTTATAACTCTACCCAAGTATTCTTTTTTTTGTTCTTCATTTCCACCTTGCAGAATAGGAGCTTGCTGAAAAAAATACATATATACAGAAATCTATAAACATAAATAACTTAAATGTTTACTAAATAGTTTGTAAATAAAGACAGTTGTTTATACAACTTTTCAATCTATAGCATCTAATTATATATCACATATTTTCTATTAACTAAATCTATATATACAACCTTTATTTAAAAAAAAATAAACTCATTGTAAAATTTGTAAATATATACACATACTTTTAATCTTTTGAAAACATTTAGGAACATAAATATTAATTATTCTAAGAAAACATTATAACAACACATAGTGCATGCTATAAATTTCTTTTCCTTAAATGCAAAAATTTTCAACATGATCAATAATTACATTTAAACCAGTCATCAAAAAATAATTTGTACATTACAAGTGGGACATTACATTAATTTTTTAAAACATCTAGTTATAATTATATTATTAATATTTTTTTCTGATAGATATTTGGCTTGCCATATCAATGTTCCACCTCATATATATATATCACACTACTTTAAAGATAAATAAGATTTAGGAACTTTAATAATACAAAACAAAGCATCTATGTGTTACCAATTCAATGTTTACTTCAAGATGGCATATTAAAAACTTATTTCTTAAAAAAAAAAAAAAAAAACCCGCTTTCTAATGATTATACATTTATTCTAAATGTTAATAACTTTTAAGCTACTTTGAATTATAACTGCTTGGATTTAAAATTTAATAAAATGATGAGATCCAGCAAAACAAATCTGACAAAACAAATTTATTAACTTTCTATGTATCATTATGATAACAATAAAAATAATAGTAGCTAGAACATCCATTCAAATATGCCAAGGTCCTGAATCAGCAGAATACAAAAGCGATGCAGAACATAAAATTTCTACATGATGAATGACATAAAAAACAAGATTTGTTCTAGCAATTTAACATGAATGTGTTATAAATATTGCTGCTGTGAAAATGCATAAACTAAATATTTATCAAATTTTTTATTGCACTGCAATGTCATGCATCCACTCTATATTAGTTATTTTTTAATTGGATTTTATGTATGAATATTGGTTAAAAAGATTACTCAAACAAATAATTAGCAAGTAAATTTTACGAATTTCATTGTTGGCTTTTTGTAGATTACAATGATTCTATTGGTTTAGCAGGTTTCAAGACTCTTACTCTAGAGATATACAATATTATCTCAAACTGGGTTTTGAAACAAAGATATTAATTTTTATAACAATTTTACATTCTTATATTCTCCAACAGTTGATAGTGGGGAGAAAAAAAAATTTTTTTTTCACTCAAAAGTAATTTTGTTACCATTAAATAAACTTACTTTAAAAATGCTATTTTTAAATTAGTTAGGTTTTGGTGGTACAGAAAGGATGCATCAGAAAAGGAAGAAGTAAGAAAATGTTTTCAGTCCTGCAGAATAAAAAGTGTTTCTTTTATATAAATTCTGAAGCTTTATGCTTTCTTCATAAAGGCTTTAGTGAATTATACATTTTTTTTTCAAGCACCTCATATGAATTCAAAACCTTGCATAAGCTCTGCAGCAAGAGCATACAAACACAAAAATATGTATTTCAAAACAATAATGATTTAAAAAGAAATATTTTAAAAGAGTACAAAAAGATCTACTTTTCACTCTTGAATGACGAATAAAGTGAACGAAAAAAGATAGCTGTATCAACAAATCAAAATAAAATAAAACAAGGCAAACAAAATATCCACAGCAAATAAATTTTGTGACCATATCACCACAGATCAATAACACTATCACAAAATCTGATGCTGTAAATAACTGTGTGTGTTTTAGATGATTCAATGTTTGATCATAAATTTCTTTATGGGAAAACTTAACTAAATATTCTTTTAAACATATAAATATATAAACAATAAGTTATTAAAGTAATGGAGTAATACTTTTAATGTAAATCGAAGTATTTCATTATTTTTCATATTTTATCATTTCAAAAGAATACTCTATTATTTTACATCCTATCAATAAAAAAAAGTTTAAAAAAAAATGATTGTATAGTAGGCAGCATGTAACCCATCTCCACATTATCAGACCCTATTACAATTAAAGATGGAGTGAGTAACAGTTAGGGTTTATGGCATAAAGGCCAAATCTCATTAAGGTGCACCAAACATTTCTTTAAATTGCCATCTAGACTGGAAAGAAAAAAAAAAAAAAAGAGAGAGAGAGAGAGAGAGAGAAAAATAAAATTTTTTTTGACAATAAGGAGGGTAGGAAAGAGATAAAAATCACTAGAATATCCCTGGTACATATTATCTGTATTCATCAAAAAACAGTAAGTGTAATGGGAAAGAAAAAGGTGACTAGGATACCTCAGGGTCATAACACCTGTATTTGCCTAAAGAAGGTAAGCCATGAGGGACATTAAAGATAGATTGATTGGTTGGTTTTATTAATGTCACACTAGAAGCAACATAGGGGCTATTGGCAATGGACTTTGTAATTTTGAATCTTGGTCAAAAAAATGAGAGTGACATACAAGCTGGTACCTTCCTCCCCTAACTTCCACACCAAGCCAAAGGGAGGACTTTGATACCTGACAGATTTAGCATGCATCAGCCCTGGCTACACAGCAGGTCTTTTGTGGCATTAAGGCTTGAACCCAAAACTTGATGAAAACCACCAGTTGCGAGTCCACAACCATGACCATAACATTAAAGATAGAAGGGGTGACTTTAATGTAAGGGTTTTGCATGGATCAAGCACTACAACCATTGGAGGGAGAGAGAGACTCTTAGGATATCCCTTCTCAATTCTTAGACTATTAACTGTTGAAATAAATTATGGCATACTTCTTTAAGAAATATAATTAATTTCCCAAGGTAAAAAAAAAGTGTCTTCAAATCTCCGAGCACAAAAAGTATCATGATCCCCCTATATAAAAACAACACTGAATCCATGGACAAGTATATTACATATACCGAGTATGTTATAGTGTGGCCAGTTCCACCAAGTAGTATGGAACATTCTGAGACTCTTCACACAAAATGAATAAAGAAAAAGAATCAGGATACCTTCAAACATAGTATATATCAGAGATATATCAATCTCGTTATCCCTGTAAAAAATTTTTTTAGAATATTTTATACTTTCTATGTAATAATTCTGTTTATTTTTTCTAAAACTTACTTCACCAACAAAATTATTTTTCACATATTACATAAGTAAACAAATAGAAATAATCAAATACACTGTTCCTACATATAATAAACAATATTTCCACAACAATTCAATGTTCAACAAAATATGGAATTTAATAAAAGAAGTACAGGTAAGGGATGAATGTACAATAACAGATACCACACAACATATTTCCTTAGTTAAATGGCTAAATGAACCAAGACTATATATCAGGAATGGCAAGGCACACTGTCTATTGGAGCCCCATTGCAGAAGGGAATATATGAAAGAATCTTTTGTTCAGTGTTGTCAGATGGATATTGAACAATTTCCTTACATTATACTTAATTTTTCTAAAAAATGACACTGTTTTGTTAAATTTTCCCCAAGACAAAACAATAGCTCAACTATCAAGTTTTGGAAATAGGTTTAGGAATAAAAGACTCTAAAACGAAAAAGAGTGTATGCTGAGACTATTCTCAGAATTCAGTATTTCATATTGTGTTTTTATTCAATACTTAAATTCGTTAAAAATAAGCATTGGTCTATTTTGATTGATCTGAATTTAACTGACCTTGTTGCAAACTATTCTTACAAGTCATTAACGAAACTTTCAACAGCTCTCAGTTAAGATGGATAACATTTGTAAAGCATCCACAAACAAATCTCACACTTTTAAAGATTTTCTACAGAAAACTGCTTGATATAAACAGTACAATATTTCTTTATTTTTTTTAAATTTTCTTGAATAACATGATTAACAACAGAAATAAAAATTACTTCTGGACATTGATATAATTAAGCTTACTAATAACTTCATAAAAAGAAATGAAATTAATTAATGACATTCTAACATTGAGTAACTTTAGTTCATAATATGCATATAGTTTACTTGCACAATAGCCACACCACTTCTCTTCCTAGAGCTGAATGCTGCTCACTAGCCACACTATATTAACCCCTGGTATATACATTTAACACAATGTACAATACATAAGTACTATCAGATGATACAATCATTCTCCAAAGTTTTAGCATCCCTAATTAAATAAATAGTGTTGCTACCCTTTTATGTGTAAAACTTCGTTCATAAAACAATAAAAACATCTTTAGTGCGAATAATAACTTGCAGATCAAAAAGTATTTAAAACTAGAATTCTTTGGAGTAATATGTACTTCATAATTTAAAAACAATTCAAATTTCTTTTATTACTTCCCCTTTAATTACATGTAACCTAAATATTAATTTAAAGAAAAATTAATAAATTTTAAATGTTATAATTACAAATTATTTCATTCATGTATCATTTATATAATAAAATACATACATTAAATAGAATTTTATAATAAAACATTTAATCCATTTATGCCTTAACTGTAATAATGATTACTCATATAAACAGTTAATAAGAAATTACAATTGCATCTCTTTATCTTTTTTTTTATTCAGAGGTTAAAGGTTTAGTCAATCAAACAACACTTAATTCAATACAACTTTTTACAACTTGATATGAATTTGATAATGAGACTAGGAACACTGGTCTCGGAAATGATTAAATCACAATGCAAGTTTATTAAAGTTTATTGAAGCGAATTCTGTATGTACCTTACTTTCATTAACGATAATACATTGAATTTTTATAAAATAAATCCTGAAGCTTGCAATTTACGAGGACATAAATGAGTTAACTTTAATTACAATAGAAACAAATTAAAAAGTTGTTTGTAACCAAGATAAAATTTTTATTTCTTCCATTATAGTTAAACGAAATTATAACACTAGCTAGGGAGGAAGGGGAAGAAAAACAACCTTGTCAATGTTACCTTTACAAATAATTAGAAGTGGGGGGGAAAAAACTTTTTGAAAGTTTCAATAATAACACATATATAATTTTTTCAGTTAAAAAAAAAAAAAAGATTTCTTCCTTTTTCAGCATATTCAGAAATCTACTTGTATTTGTGTCTAATAAAAAAAAACCTGCATTTAAAAAATTAGAAAAAGGTAGTTGAGTTTGCATCCGAGAGATATTTAATTATGCACTTAAATTAAAATCAGTACTAACAGCCAATCCATTGGCTTCAATAGCTGTTGCTACACCTGTACAAGCATAAGCAAGCTCTTCTGCAACTAAACAACCATCAAATATATTTAGGCCAGTGCCACCTAAAAAAAAAGTTATAATGCAATTTCAATACTACTAATTTGACAACTATTGATACAATGATAATAACTAACAGATACCAGGTAAGAATTTATGTAAACATTGAAAATTTAAGGAAAAAAAAAATTACTTCGAATTGCTTACTTGCAATTGAATAGGCTGTTTTGATTAGCAGATCTGATATATATATATATATTTGTTCTAATAATGTTAGATTGAAGTCAATAGAGAAACAATGCACAAAAAATAGTAAAAAAAAAAAAAAAAAAAAATCATAATTTTTGCATCTAATTAATATAATGTATTTCTTGTAATTAACATAGGCAAAAATGTCATTCTCAAGCTTTATATTTTGAGTAACATACCAATGACTGATTATATTATTCTGCAACAAAATTAGTTTCAGTAGAGAAAAAACTGATCAAAGCTATTTTATTTTAAAAAAGTGCAAGTTGTATCAAAAAGCTACAGACATGAAACAGTGAAAAATGCTTATAAAACTCTGTCCACATTACAACACAAAGAATATTCCAATTTTGAAAGAGATAGCTTATACATAAATAACTCAAAGGAAAATACAATTAAAGAGCTGCCTGTTCTAAAAAACAATCTTGAATGAGCATTTATATTTCAAATGAAAAATTTCCTAGAACTAATTATCTTACAATTTTTATACTGTTTCTTCATTTACCCAAAGAAATACTAAGGCATTATATTCCCTTGAACCAGATTTTTTCTATCAAATTTTTTTAGCAATATTGATGGGCAAAATGATATTCACAGTATTGAAAACAAATACAGAAATTCTTAGAACTTATTACGTAACACAATCATAATCTAAAACATGTAACACTATTTAATTTTGATTTACTTAACTATTTTAATTTTATTTCTTTACTTGAATGTATTAATAATTATATAAATTTCTCAGACACATTTCCTTTAAATTAATTTTCACAAAACACACACCTGTTTATATATAAATATAGGAAAATTTCCTGTTTTTTCCAATTATATTGCCAAAAATTGCATTGGTATAGAAAAGTTACGACTGTTTACATCTGAATTAAAAAGGAACAAAAATCGCAGAATTAATTGATCGAGATTTATTTGCGGTTGATACATTTAAAAAAAACAATGAAATATACATACCATATTTAACTGGAACTGTGCTATTCACTAATCCAAGTTCCCATGCTTTACGAATGATATCCTTAGGGTACTATGGGAAAAACATGCATTTATTATTAAATGATGTCGATGAAAATGTTATCATATTCATAATTCTTTTTTCATATTATTTAGTCATCTTTAAATTTATAGGTGTAATATTTAAATACAAAATGTACAATAAATACCTGTTTATTCAATTTTAGAAGAAAAAAAATGGTTGAAATGAATATAACATTTTCTTTTTTTTAAAAAAAAAAAGACATTTTATACATGATAACTGCAAAAATGGATTACTTGTTGCAAAGAAACTTACTTCACCAGTTTTATCTAATTCAGCTGCTTTAGGTAAAATTTCCTCCCTAGCAAATTTACGAGCCATATCTTGGATCTCTTTTTGTTCTGCAGAGAGTTCTAGAAATAAAATACATAGGATATATTGTAAAAGTATGAATAACATATAGATAATTAATAAGTAACAAATATTACATTAAATTTTTTTGCTCCGGTTCATTAATAATTATCATTCTGAAAAATTGCATTAATGTATGTGAAAAATACTAAATATCATTTCAATTTGATTTACATTCCAGTTTTTTTTTTCTTTAACAAATTTATCCCTGAAAATTAATTGTATAAATATGATTACCGTATAAAATAGTTATTTACTAATTTATTAGAATTCCAATATTTTTGCATCTTATCTCAAATATACTAAGAAAAAAAATCTTAAATGCTTAACATTAAAAATTCAATACATGACTAGACTAATATTTCAATTTTGGCAATAAAAAAAAATTCGACAATAGAGTTCTGCGAAATTTTATATTCAGAAACAAAAGTACAATTATTTATCCGAATTTATCTTTAAAAAAAAATTCTCTACACATATTGTACTGATGTTTTAAAATTGTATAGTTCTATCCATGTCAGATAACGGTCAAACAAAAAATTTGAAAAAGTTCTTGTTACAATTAAAAATGAAACTTAGAAATAAGGTCATCTCTAATAATTAACACATACACAACAAAGAATCCTACTCATACTAAATTTAAGTATACACATAGTACACAGAGAATTTTTTAAGTAATTCATGTATAATTCAAATAATACACTCACCATCCCTATTACATTCATGTATTATTGAATACTCTGAATAACTCTCATAGACACATTTTCTATTTTTGAAAATAATTTTAATATATATATATATAAAGTTGCTTTATGGTTTATATGAGACTTTGATCAGCATACTTGAATAATCTAATCTATTTGTATTAACTCTTATCTCGCACTGTAACAAAAAATAAAAGTCTATTTTAACAATGATGATATTAAATAAAAAATACATCAAAAATAATTACTGCAAACTTTAAAAAAAATATTTTAGTTATTAAACATATGATTACAGAGGAAATCCTCTAATAAAAATTGTGTAATAGAAAATTACTTTTACTGTTAATTGTACGATTAAGAAATATCTCACCGAAATTAAATCCTCCATTGCCTTTTGGAGCCTGTGATGGTTCTGCGACAGCTGACAACAATCGCAAAGGGATTTTCAAAAGACCATTTGGACGTAAAACCTACAAAAATGCAAGTGTCAAATAAGATAAGAATATAGGGTGGTGTAAGAATAGATTAAGTGTATAATATCTAAATTGCAAATGTTTCAGATGGTTTTTAAATATTTACACATGACAACATTATGCTATACATAGCTACTTACTTTAGTAATATTCATGATGATTATTGAAATGTGGGATAAAATTTTTCACCAAGTACTGAACGCTAATTCTGCTTTACCTTAGATCACGGAAGAGATAGCAATGCTAATCAGCCTGTCAGCTGCGTATATTTATTTCTCGAAAAAACATGTTGCCATTATTATTCATTAAATATAATTTTAAAATGTTGGTTTCGATTTAGAAAAATCAGTGGACAGAATATAATTGATAGTATTGATTGAATATTTAAGAAAAATTATTGTAATCTAAAGTTTATTAAGAAATTCTGTACTAACAGACATTGCTAATTTCTCGAAGTGCTCCAAGATCGTAAAACAAAGGGAGTAACATAACTATAAGTGTGATGTATTTCCCCTATTTCTTTGGGCTATTGTTTTAGTCGATGACAAAATGGTCAACTAAATACTAAAAAAAGGTATTTTTTAAAATATTTTTCTGGTCAAAATAAATGAATGAATAAGGGAAAAAATGAATTAGTGAGTGACTAAATGGGAGTGGAGAGAATGAATAAATAAATTTATAGAATTTTCATTCTATTATCACTCTTATATTTAACTAAATAATTAAATAATTATTTTGAAAAAAAAAATTGCCTTTTTGGTTACAAAATCTGTTCTTTACAAACTTTTGAATGGAGCAATTGTTTATCTAATTTAATATTATCAAACAGCATCTTTTACCAATGATAATTTTTGTTAAGAAGAAATGACATTTTTATCAACTGCTTTCGATTCTTTTAAAATTGTTTCTACTAAAATTTCAGTAGGTATCAAATTTGATGAAGATATGTTTGATTAAACATTTTGCAACTATACAATTTATCCTTGAATATTTTTATTAAATTACTTTTCATTTTTCTTGATGGTTGTTTCAAGTTTACAATATTTCAATCAATGTCAGCTAATTAGAAAAGTAATCTGTACAACTTGTCTTTTTTAAGCCGACGAAACCTCAACTAACATCTCATTTTCTTAGTTTCCAACCCACAATACGTTCCGAGTCAGAAGACATAAGTCAATGTAGTTGATCGAGATATCCTTTGAACTATGTTTATTTAAATAGACTTATACAAATACTAATGCAGCTTTTCATATTAATTTCAAAATTATTATCAACTTTAGAATTGAAGTTCTGGAATTATTTCTGAAAATTTTAAGTGCATTTTTTTTCAAACAACAATATGCAAAATGCAGGTTCATGTATATGCTATTTCAAATTTAATTATTGCAATCAATGACATTTTAACCATTTTATAACTATGTATTTATTTATAATTAATATTTTTCTTTTAATTTTTTGGTTAATAAATTATATATAACAGGATTTAATGAAATTTTGATTTATTTATTGCCAGTTGCAAAAGCCGGTTAAAAGCTCAAATCTGTAATAATTTCACGGAATAAAATTAAAAACGCAAACAAACTTATCAAATTATCCATTATTTTCCATATGAAAAAATCATTGCAAAGCATAAACTTTATGAAAACACAGAAAGTTCAAATCGGTTGTTTTCCGAAATGTATTTTTTTTTCTATGAAGTACTGCAGCTTCCAGGAAAACTCAGTGAAGTAAAAGGCTGCTGATACGCATTACTGGAAAAAGGCAGGAAAGTACTTGCCCTCTCTTTGAAATATTAAATTCGTAATCATATAGGGAGAAATTGATATTATCGAACTGCATTGGTTAAATCGTTTCCTACTTTTTTTTAATTAAAATGAACGTTTTTAACTTCTTGATTCGAAATGTACTTCAATCCAGATGTTAAAGAAGGATTGAATTAAATTTCCTGAAACTCCATTCAATTGCTCTTGTTTTCACTTATTGATTAAACATAAATCCAATTTTCAGTAACATATATTATATCAGCAAATTTTCATACATTAAAAGTTAACCTTATTCACATTCCTTAAAATTCAAATGTGTGTCTTCAAAAACTCAATTTACTGCAGATTAATTTAAAGGTGCATAATTCAAGTCTCTTAAAAATATCTTCCAGGGTATATTTGAGTTCCATGTAGTAAACATAACAGCATTTCCACGTTCTAACGTTTACTATATTCCTAATAAATTTTATTCAACGAAAATATGCTAAAAAAAATATAGAAATGTAGCTGTATCATTTCATGTACTCTGAAAGTAAGCCTAAAAAATAACAAAAAAAAAACTCTCTCTCTCTCTAATTACCTTTTTTAAAGGATTGTTATAAGAAAAATCCAGTAGATTTATTAAAAGAATTTATTAAATTTTCCATTAATTTACAAAATTCATTTTAAGTAATGCTTTACGCACAAAAAAGAGAAAAGTTTATTAAATAAGAGTGACATACACAAAAAAAGAGAAAAGTTTATTAAATAAGAGTTACAGAATTCTTTGTTATTAGTTCTTAGGAGTAATTATAGCCAGAAATGTGATAAAAGACTGATGCATCTCACTGTTACAAACAAAGAATAGTAAAGTATATTACTCTCTAAGGTTTGACTTACACTAAAAGAACTTTTAAAATTTGATTAAAACTGTTAAGTAAATAGAAACAAGATCCAAAAATGTGATTAAAATGAATTTTATTTCTTATTTTGTTTACTTAAAATTTTTATTTCGAGGGTGACTCAAAAAGTACCTGTTCTTGAAGACAGATGGTGTCACTAAGGTAATGTTACTATTGTACACTGCGATCTGCTAAACGAAGCAAAAACAAATCTGATGCTAATTCACAGGTTAATTTTGATTTGGTTGCCATTGGCTACCAAATCAAAATTTAATTGGTGCTTCGTAGAGTTGTCACTCTTGCTGGGACATCATTATACCCCATAAGCCAATTCAAAATCAATGCAATGGGTTCCTTTCAATGAATCTGCAATATATATAAGAAAAAATACTCCGATAATTTTTTGCGTTGCGAATGGTGTCTTATTAATAGACTTCAAAAAGGGAACACGATCCTTGTAAATTACAGCTATTCATGCTGTATACTACTAAATATTTTTTTTTTATTACTTTTGTGCTTAGTTCTCGAAACATAGCAAAAACTTTTTTCATCCGTTTTAAGACTTTGAGATATATGTTGGCTTAAATTAAATTAAAATATTTTAATTCAACTCCTTTTAGACGAGTTAAAATTGTTCTCATCTAACAATTTAAAAACAGATGCAGATATTGAAATCCTACATTAACAACATATGCCGCTGTTATAAAATAATTATAATCGCTTACATTTTAGAATAATTTCAATAACTTTTTTGAATCGTGTTTTGTGCATAAACACAGCTACTTTTAGGAGTAAGTCGATATATAATTCACTGAAGTCGTTCCCAACTTGAAATTGAGTGAATTAAATTACAAGGAAAAGAACAGTTACATCTGCTATGCATAACAGAATCTGAACTAACGAACAACGAACATTCCTGTTCTTTCTTTTTTTTTTATTTTTGAGGGGAAAAAATAACTTTAAATATAAATGCTTAAATTTCTTTGATTCTGAGTAGGTTAGGTAGAGAATTTGGTATGAAATACTTGAAGAAAACGTTAAGCGTTACGGTCAGTTTTAATAGGAAAACGTGGTCTATCTATAATAGTGATGATGAACTTTTTGAGTTTGGTGTATCAAAATTCATATAAGAAAAACCTTGCTTAACTTGGGTACCTTGTCACATCTAGAAATATCCGTACTTTTGTGTTATTTTTGGCTTTATTATTATAAAGGTTATTTTTTTAAAAATATATTTGTTTATTAAAAATATATTGATTTTTTAATATTTATGAACTTCTTTTACTAACTATTTGATTGAAAGTTGGTATTTCGTACACTTTAAGTGCTAACATAAGCTACTAACTTCATCCGTCAATCTGTTTGCTTTATTGGTTTTCATATTATTTAATGCCAAGAGGACAAAGTCTTATAAAAGTATATGGAAAATAAAAATAAAAAATCTTAGTAAATTCATCGCTAGATATTTCAAGGTACGAAACTTGTCCTTAACTGATTGCTAAGTGCTACAAATCTCTTGCTTGTGACAATCTTTTTCATTCTTGAAGCTATTTCCTTACTAATCCTGAAGTTTCGATCTTAAATCGACAATCACTTGAACCCGAATGCTCTCTAAAATTCTTCAAATTGCATCAAATCATCCACGTTCATTTATTGGAAACCATATAATTCCAAAGTACTGTAGACTACTACACCAGATACTTAATTATTTTAATTGTCTGTTCCGTGTTGACTGTTATTGTGCGTTGATCGTGCGTGAACAATGCATATCAGCCAAAATATCTGGATAACATTGCTACCTTTGACATGCGTATCATAGGTTCAGCATCGCTAGCCTATAAAGTAAGGGGATAACATGCAACGAGAATTGAATGACAAGGCGATGAGCCCTGCAGGACAAATCTTATCACTCTCTGATTTTTAGGGTTTCGCCAGTCGTGATTAAATGTTCTTGCATTTCATTTTATTAGTTGTTGAAATGGCGAGTTCTGAAATTGAGCAACGCGTGGATTTGAAATTTTGGGTAAACAAAACTCTAAGGTATGCTTACAGATACTTTTTCAGGCTTATAAAGAAGACTGTGCGACCCATGCACGAGTATGTGAGTATAACAATCGGTTCACTGAAGTTCTATAGAAAATGCGAGACGACAAGGTTTTGTCACTTTGTGAGAAAACCGACGAAAAGAGGACAAGACAGAGAACCAATTAAACTTAATCAAAGAATTTTTGATTCAGCCTAGAGAAGGAGCAAAAAAAAAAAAAAAAAAAAACCACCGAGAACTTCTGGCAAATTGATTTCATTCTGCATCGAGACAATTCTCCTTTACATTTTGCAAGCTCTAATTGAAGCAAATTTTGGTTGAAAAACGGGTTGCAATACCGGATCAAGTACCATATCCCCGTGATTTGGTTCCCTGTGACTTTTTCCTTTGGTCAAAAATAAGATCTGTTCTGAAAGGAACCCATTTTGAGTCATTGGTGGCTCTCAAGAAGAAAACATCACAGTTTTAACACAGTTGTTAGAAAACGTACCGAAATTCAATTTTGGCCGATGGAAAATAACATTGAGACGGTGTCAATGGGGAGCGCACTGAAGAAGACAAACAACACACTTGTCATAAATCTTAAATACCTTTTATCGGAGAACCATTCCCTTCACTTCATTGACAGATCTCCTAATTTAAGAGCATTGGCAGACATTTGGATTAGTATTTTCTGCTCGCTAAAAGCAAAACGACACCAGCAACAGTAAAATAGCAACGAAAAAGAAATTCTACGATCCTTAAAAATAAAAGATAGAATCGTATCAACAACGAATAAAGATCACTATCAACCTCCTGCGGCAAACATAGTATCTAATAAAGAAATGCAAGATACTTTTAACAGTTTAGAAAGAAAAAAACTTTTTCATAGGGAGACTATTTTCTTAACATTTTAATTAATAAAATGATTCAGCGACGCAGAGAAATCTACAAAGAGCGAAACGAGCCAGCCTTAGAACCCTTTAAAAAGAAAGAATTTTAAAAAAATGCATATTCCCCCTTCCTCTGTCACCCTATTTTAATCTCAGAGATTTTAGGCCGATCCTAACATTCCGAATGCATTTTTTAAACATTTAATATCACCAAAACTACTCTTCGTAAGTACATGAAAAATAATTCGTTGAATACAGATTTCTTTATTTCATAGGTTCCCAATCTACTCCGGCCCCTCCTCTAAGGAAAAAAAAAGTACTCGTCGTTCTTCTTTCAGAAAAAATAACTCTACTCCCGATCTTGAAATCAGTACTGTAGTTGTTACCAGATTTTAATAAATACTTCGGAAAATCACCTCCCCCCCCCAAAAAAAAAAAGCTATCATACAGAAACATTTTTGTTCACTCTATCAAATGCATTTTATTCCACTCAGCAATAATCTAGCTTTCAGAAGCATAGTATGAAACTCCATAGGATTAACATTAAGCTCGGAAATTCATGGTAGTGTGTCAACGGGAGCCTTAACTTTGTTGTACCTGTGGAAACTTGCACACATAAGCTTTGCTGATCGATCCGACATATACGCGCACACAATGCGCATTCTCCGTGTGGAACATTAAGCATTCTGCGACTCTGTGGTGTTCTAGTCAAACATTGATTGATTGATTATTTATTAACATCACCTTTATAGAAACAACACGAAGAGTATTGACGATGTACCTCATCATTTTTAATGACGGTTAAATGACGTGGACGACACCTGAGTTGGTCCCTCTCCTTCATAACTTCCTCACTTCGTTAACAGGAGACCCTTGAAGCTTTAACAGATTTAACATGCATTGGCCCCACTACCTGATGGTTCTTTAGCTGCATCAGGACTCAAACCCATGATTCGGATCAAAACATTTTTTTCATTTTGTTATGTGGTTGATCGTCTTTCGATTTCAAGATAGGTTCACGCAATTAAAAAGCAAGTTCTTTCCCGACAAATCCAAATTTATTCGGAGAATCTCTAGCAAATACACTATATTTCATTTTAACAGGAACCATTGACGCACACATAAATTATACAACGGGACCAAATCAGAATTCGCACAATCAACACAGCTATTCAAATCACCTAATCACAACATCGCATTAATACATATAATTTGCTTACACTACACTCATTATCTTCACACACTCCTAATATGCCTATTGAATGAAATGTATACCTTTCAAAGGATGTCCTAGAAGTCTCTAGATTGATGTAGGGCCACCTCGATTTGTCGTCAAATTTGGTGATCACATTTGTCCCCAAAATCACCCCTGCTTATTCATCATTGCTCACAGGCAAATTTTCACCTTGTCCGTAAAACTGTTTTTCCCGCCTTTGTAACTGCTCCGCAGGGAAAATAACTAAATTTCAAATTTTAGAGTAACAATAATATCTTTCAATCGAATAATTTTACCACTAGCCAGAAGATCGCGACCAAGGCCCCTCGGCTAATGCGATCACATAATAATCAAAGATATATTGGCAACAAAGCTGTGATGTAACAACACTCACTTTCAGTCTGGACTAATCTTGCTAATAGACATTTTGAATATTGCGTTCGAATATTTTTTGCATTAATCAAACTTTTCAGCGCGTTTTATCGAATATTCCCTTAGGGGTAGAGTTGGTTCACAGCTCTCTCTAAATTGCTCTTAACCAAAGACACCGCCTTTGATTTCTCCAACGGCCATTGGTGGTCAGCACTGACCTGGGAACCACAACATTATCTATTATTACAACAATATCATATACAATATTATTTACTCTATTTCCTATTTATCACATTACCAAGAATAACAAAATAATAAAAAGAAACAACTTAATAAGGTTTTCGAAAGATCTATGCATTGGTAAATTGAAATGCTAAAACCAATCAGAAAAATAAGTTACAGAAGTGAAATTGGAAACATTCTCAAGAAAATGCTCAAGAAAAATTATATTTCTTCATATCTTTTATCCATTATTGAAAGGAACAGGAAGGAACACATGGAAATACCTAATTTACATAATCTCATATTTTTCTGAAAAACAAGTTCGCTTTAATATATTTGGTTTTAGTTTCAAATATTTCTTGATAAGAGATTTCTTAAATCTATTTCAAAATTAATTAATATAGATTTAAGAGCTGCAATTTGTAACAGTGTTTCTTTGCTCTCCCGCAATTTAATCACAAGAGAAAATGCCTTTTCTGCAGGACATGAGTGCCTTTTTTAAGAGATAGCTGCATAAGATAGGTTGTTCTTTTTATGACATTTCGATGACCCGAAGCTACGCTTGGAGGCAGAGGATACCTAAAAACAAGACGTATGGTCACTTTATATGTGCTACATCTTTGTACCCAATTTTCTAGTCAAATCAGGAGTGGTCAAGAATCGAAATATCTCAACAAGTTATAACACGTTACAACTCGCCCAGAGACTTTGTTAAATCTCCCTCATCTTCATTTTTAGAAATTTTTGATGATTTAAAAGGATTTTGGAGTAAGATGGTTTTCCGAGCTCATAGAAGGGGAGCTCAGTTGACCTTGAAGTGCCGGTGGCATTTCGAACCCTCTGGGTCCGAAGAAGAGATGACCGGTCGTTTTTTGTCGTGCTTTTATCAACTGACCAGAAGAGATATCCCAGGTGGGCTAGTTATTATGGCGTCTTAAGTTCTGGCGTTGTTGTTGAAGTGAGCCACCATATATTCCCCTTCCAGTACTATCGTGATAATACGAAAAGAAGCATTCTGAATGATATATGTAAAGAAGGTCGCTTTTGCAGCCATTACTGCAATGGCTGCAAAAGCATTACACATCCCCTTCCTGTTGAATTGGATCTCGCTTTGAACAGTTTCCATTTGGTGTAACCGGTTGTCTCGAGTTGAGCGGCGTGTCCCGTTGACATGTGTGCCTTAGCCGGTATATGATTTGTGTGATTTATGCGTGAACCGTGATTATTAAGCCAGCGTGATTTATACGTGATTGTCTTAGCCATACAGAGGCAAGTGCTTTGCGTCGGGGGGATATACAACAAATAATTCTAGGCTGTGCTGAGATCTCGTGTTCAAGTCTTGGGTGATCACATCGACGTTTGGTGTTTTCGATGGAGAGAGCTTATTGACCTTGGTGGGCCGGTGGTGTTTCGAACCCTTGATCAATGGGTCTGGAGAAAAGTTTACCGGTCGCTTTTTGCTACGCTCTTAGCAACTAAACCAAAAGAGACATCCCAGTAAAGAGAACTGCCACAAGATATTGTGATTCGCTTAAAAAAAATAAAGAAGCATTTTAAAACTTTGTACACAGACATAACAAAAAGACAAATAACATTTTTTAAAAGATCAATTAACTTACTTTAAATTAAATCTCGGGAAATATTTTTTAATCACTTTCTAGTTAAAAACGGAGCACGCGCACGTATTCTTTCACTACCCGTCTCATCAGGGTACTGACGTTAAAGAGCGCATCATACGAATCATGTTTAGTTTTAATTCTGATCAAATATTTTAAAAGGCAGTGCGTAATTACGTTTTACAACTTACCTTCTTACAGCTATTCTATAATTCCCTACCAGTTTTAATTAAGTTATTTGAAGGAAATAAAAATTTTGACGTTTCCAATATAATATTTGTTGTAACTTGGATATGCAAATTCCCTTAACTGCACCTCCGTAACATCAAATCTGACGTATAGAGGCTAATCCAATTAGACACCACCTAGTGATTATATAAGAGATTTCGGAAGTTGAAAGATATATAAGAATACGAAGATACTATATGAAAGTATATAAAGAATGAGAGTGAGAGAGTTGTTATTAAACTGAGAAAAATGTTATTGATTTGATATTGTTTTCTTCGTTATTAATATATGCTGTGTTTAAATGAACTATGTTTTTGTGGAAAAGCTTAACATCATTTCCTTCAAATATGTTGAATCAATGAGATAGCAGGTGAGGGAAAAGTATCGTTTATAGGCTCTCTTCAACAACAATGCCAAAAGTTAAAACACCTAAATAATTTCCCTACTGGTATGCCTCTATTGGTCTAGTTGCTAAGAGTGCAGCCAAATGCGACCGGTCAACTTTTCTCCGGACCAATTGATCAAGGGTTCGAAATGCCACCGGCCCACCTAGGTCAACAAACTCTCTCCGTCGAAAACATCAAACGTCCAAGTGATGACCCAAGACTTGAACACGAGATGTCAACACAGTCTATAATTACTTGTTGCATATGCCCCCGACGTAAAACACTTGCCTCTGTTTGTCTAAGACAATCATGCATAAATCACAACTAGTGATATACGGCTACAGCGCACGTGTCAAAGAAACCCACCACTCAACTCGAAACAGACCCAGTGATATCGAATTGAATCTGCCCAAAAAACTAAAATTCAATTCAACAGAGAAGGAATGTTTATCAATTGCAGAAATGGCTGGAAAAGCGACCTTCACTTTTAAATATCATACAGAATGTTTCTGTTCGTATCATCGCGATGATACTGGAAGGGGAGTATACGATGGCTCTCTTCAACTACAGTGCCAGAAGTCAAGTGTAAGTAATTTCCGTACAAATAAAAATAATATCAGAAGAGTGTAATCGAACGATGAAAGTTCTTATCGATGTTGGAATTTATAGCATCTCTGAATTTACTTTAATTCGTGGTTTAATAACTATGGACCACGACTACCACGAGTTTACGGGGTCCAATGCGAAGTCGAATTAACTTGACATATGTTCTTCGCTTTGGAACATCAGGCCGTTCCAATCGTGGGCATCACCTAGTGTAGATTGTTATGAATCCGAAGACATATTTCCTGCCATGCTGTTCTTTAGAATGAAATATTTGAAGTCTTGTAGAGGGACTACTAATTGAAATTGTCGACCATTTTGAGGGCACAATAAGACGTAAGCAACATAAACACTGTGGGAAGTGTCTAGCCGGTAACTGTGCAATAAGATAGTGAATATTCAGGACCTGTTTGGTGCAATGAGCAGAAAGAAGTTAAAGTGAAATTAGTCATGGAAAAAGATATATTTCGTAATTGCGGCACAGACATCGTAATGTTGGGCTCCATTCGCTACACTTCCTTTAACTAATATCTGTGGTAAATCTCTGGTTTTATATTTAAATTTTCAACTCCTTTCCAATCAAACGAAATGTGAAAGCGTAAATGAATGGTACAAAATGTGATGAATTGATTTGAGGATAGGTTTGGCGAAATAGAATTTAAAGTGTTGGTGGATAGTTAATAGGGAGTAGCCGAGGGACATGTGATAGCTGATTTTTCGTGATAATGTTCCTTTAGAAGTGATTTCATGTTAGAGAGAATAGTAAACGCCACTCGAATCTTCAGCACTAGAGAAGTAGTTCACTCGATACAAATGAATTGGTAAACTGAAACTTTATTGTTTAATTTTAAACTAAGATTCAAGAGCATTGAAGTAAAGTAAACGCAAAAAAGAGAGTGTTGATTTAAAAAAAGAATACAGTGATTAATTTTTTTTTTCTGAAGTCTCTTCACATTAAATTGTGATCTGTTATTGCATTATTACAAATCAAGTTATTGCCGATGTCAACCAAAATGAATTAAGAAGGACCTGTAACAGATATTTTGCCCAAGATGCGAATCTTGCTAAATTTTACAGGGATACATTGTATAATTTTTGAATGTATAGTCGTTATTACAGCTGCCAGTAACAAGCGAGAAGGATATTTTAAGACTTACTCTATAAAAAGAAAAAGAGAAAAGTAACTTCTATTTGTTTTATTTTTCACAATAAACTCCCCCGTCGTCAATACACATGTTACAGCGATTCGACACAATGATTCGAATGCTTTCATTTAACAGAATTACTTCTGAAGTATGCATCGCAACTCTTTGTATGGCCGAAATATCCTCAAATTAACACCTTTCTTTTACTTAATTTTAAGTGTATGGCAGTGGATGATCTATCATACACGTGTTGCTTCAAGCCAATTCTTATGAAAAATAAGTGAGATGTGAATGGGTGCATTACTAAGCAACAAACATCAACTGCTTTCATCACATAATTCTGACCATCAAACGTTTAAATAACGCTCACCAGATATTGTTCCTCCAGTTGGAACAAATTCTTTGTGGATAATTAAGAGATTAATAACCATCTATTGAAGAGTGTAATAACCATCGTTTGGGTTTGGGGTGGAATTTTTTTTTTTTTTTTGGCCTGTAGTGAGTTTTTTGATTTCGAATCTATATTTAGTCTCTGTTTGTTTTAGAATCGTATTGGGACACACACCATATTTTATCATTTATTTTAAGAAGTTTGGACCGTTTTTAATGGCCGAAATGATGCCTGCAATGTGTATTTCTAATTGAGTTTTTATTCATTGGTTGGAGTGTGAGGAACAAATTTAGCATAGACTGTTTTGCCCAAAACTTCATGTAGGACGATTCGAAGCCTTTCTTTCGTTTTGTCTAGTCTCTTCCATCATTCTAAATGGCATACAGCCATTGTTTGCAACGAAATCGCACACTTTCTCAATAATCTCGGGTATTCTAGATTATAGTTTCTTAAATGGCCCTCGGACCGGTAAAATTTGTGGAAAATTTCACAAATCGGTGTTTTTTTAATATGAGAACTAAACTGGGTATTAAAGAACTGCTACATAAATTAATAGAACATTTTTACTATTGTTTACATAAAACAATATTTAAAGATAAATAATTATTGTAATTCTCTTATATATAAGTAAATAAACCTTTGAGAGAAAAATTACAGATGAAAAGTAATCACAAAATAAAAATGTCAATCGTCTGTCAGTGAGTGATAGTATTTTAATGACACAAGAACCAGATGTTAAAAATTAACAATATTAATGAGAAGATCGTTGCCACTCTTCTTTAGTTAACTTTCCAATAGTGGGTTCTGATCTAGTCTAGCTAAGTCGAAGCGGTGAAATAACCGAAAACCAAAAAGTAAAATAATTTTTTTATTACCTTCATGTTGAAAATCCCACTTCACAAAAATTTGTTGGTGAAAAGAGAACAAACATTTTCATTGTTTTCTGGTAAAGAGAAGGATATTCACTTTTCAACATTCATGTTAAGCAACTTTTATTAAAAAAAACTTTTACTGTACCTGAACAATCCCTGTTAAGGACCCATATTTTACTTTCTAATGTACTACTGTCATGTGTTTTGAAAGTGTTTTTTATTGACAAATTCTTTTCACATGTTTTTTTTTTTTAATTCAAAGGGGAATTCTCACAAAACTATTATTTAAAGAGTGCAAGTGTTAATCAATGATAATATTAAATTTTGATAAGTTTAAGATCTTGCTGCTAATTAACAAATTCAAAATAATTATTAAATGCATCAATATTATTATATTTACTTCATCCAACTAAAACTCTTTTTTCCCTTCTTAAATCCATCAATTCTACTGAATACATGCATTTATTGGAATTCTTTGTAAACTCAAATTTAACTCATTGATATATAAAATTATGTAACTTAATATGCTAATTTTTTGCAACCCATTCTTTCCAGACAAATGAATTCTCAAAGGATTCTATAAAAATACTTCTATTTTTATCCTTAATTCAGAAATCCTGTTTAAGGATTTGAGGAGTCTTGTCCTGAGACAAGGAAACATGAGCCCCTTTTATATATATAACGGGTTTAAACAATCTTCACTTTTTAAAATTAAAGCAATGGAAATCATATTTTAACACTGAGATTTGTGTATACATTTATGGAAAGAAAATCATATTTATATACATAAATAATTATATATGAGCAATGAATAATCAATAGTTGTATTGACATTCGCTAATCGTCTATTTTTAGATACATCTTGCACAAAATTTATTGCAATTTACAGAATATTTATAAATATAACATTCTATATACCGAACATATGATTATAGTTTCAAAAATTAAGGGAAATAAAATTAAACACTTAAAAAATTTTATAATTCAAATTTCTCATATATTTTGTACAAATATTGTACAATATTTAAATTTGGGAGTGCTAGAAAATTAATTAGAAAAGAAAAACTTCATTGTACAGAAAGTGGCCGCGGTAGCCTAGTGGTCGTGGCTTCGGATTCGTGGCTGGCGATTTCGTACAGTCGCAGGTTCGATCCTTGGCCGCCAAAGACCCACCGTGTAGCCGGGGCTGATGCACGTTAAATCTGTTCGGGGTCCAAAGCCCTCCCGTTGGCGTGGTGTGGAAGTTAGAATAGGAGGTGTCATGTTCGTCACTTGATCGTAGTTCAAAATTACGAGGTCCGTCGCCAATAGCCCTCGTCTTGCTTCTAGTGCGACGTTAATAAAAGCTAAACTAAATCACTGTACAGAAAACAATATTTTTTCATAATGTGCAAAATGTGTATTGCGGATAAAGCAGATTTTGAGAAAAGTGTCCAGAATACAAAAGGAAGGGACACTCACAAATATAAGAAATTTTTCTCTACAGCGAGTGGTTACAGCTTTAAAATTAAATTTTTAATTGTTTTCTGTTTATCAGTTCTGTTTCTGTTGTTGCATAGGTTATAGATAATTCCCGTCAAAAACTTTTGCATTGAACTCCTGCTTTTGTTCCCAACTTCCCATTCAAAGTCATAATAATAAGTTTATTGCTTAAAAGCAATAAATGAGCCAAATCAGGGGTCATCGGCTTGGGTCAACCACATTCATGAACACCTGACTCTGTTACACAGGTGCGGCAGAGTTGAATCCTCTCTGTGAGGTATTGTGACCCATGACATTAATTTATATATGAATTTAGGACCTGGCCGTTTGACGGCCGACATCTGCGTGCACGTAGGTTAAACTGGCATTGGCCGATAAGAGCGAGTGATGTTGGGAGAGGGGGGGGGGTAGGACAAAAACGGAGTTTGTCTTTGATTGGATAATCCATTCAAAAATGAAAATAAATCAAAGGGGGTTTGAGACAGCCCTACCCGAGGATCTAAAAAGGGAGAAAAAAAAGAGAAGAGGGGGAGATTCCTGACGGAGAGCGAAAGAGGCGGTTCCAGCTAGAAGTTAGAGGCTATTTCCTGCTCTTGCGTTTTTAGAACTGAAATCGAACTGTATTTGATATTAAGCTATTTGTGGTATTTTAACTATATGTGTTTGTGACTTTGTGAGAATAGAAACCAGGCGAAAATGCCTAACTAGAATATAATTCCCAGATTTGTAAAATAAAGAATTATTTTTACTTAAGCTGTGTGATCTCTTCACGTTACCGATTCATCCCACACATACTGGGGTCACGACGTTACACTGTCATTCTGTTTCATAAATAATACATTTGAGGAATCAGCGTCGTGCCCTCAATTTTGTGAAACAGAGAAATCAAAAGATGCTAAAATTTGAGCATTTCAGTGTCTTAATTTAAAATCTTGCCTGCGAGAACTGCTGTATTCAGTAATAATTGATCATGTTCGGCACCAACCTCTTGACTAAATATTGCGAATAACCTACAGCTCTAAATCACTTCTTCTTTTTACTTATTAAACTAATGATTTTTATAAATTACGGTAAAACCTAATGTTGTCTGAGGACTTTTCAGTAGATAACTAGTAAATCAGAATCAGTTATCTGCGGAATTCTTTTAGTAACGCCACTATGTTTGCCAACCTTACAAACTACTCACAGGCATATGCACTGACATAGTTTTTCCATTCTAAAAGAGTGTTTCATAACATAATATAAAAGTGTGTTAAAAATTTCATAACTTGCATGAAATCAATTGTTTATGACATAATAGTTTCTAAATCTGCAAAAATAACCTAAATTCACCTGACGTTGCAAATAAATGTGGCCCTTTTAGAAATATCGCATGATTCAGAAATTTGTATTGCAAAATATTTCGATTCTTTTATATCTTATGAATTAACTGGTATTCCACATTCTGTTATATATTTTAGCTTCACTTATAGTATTATTAGATAAAGGAATCAATTTGATTTTATTAGCAACTGAAAATCCAAATATTTCTAAGCAAAGTCCATTAAAACTGGTTTTATTAAATTTTCTTCAGTGATAAATAATTTTGTTTTTGGTTTCAGCATCTAAAGAGGAACAAGATATGAACATTTTAATAGCGGTTTATTCTGAATAAAGTTTTGTTTGAATGCTTTTGTTTGCAATCCTAGTTCTTATTTTTTGAGCTCAAAATACGCACACGGTTTACTTTCCAGCACAGAATTGTTTGAACATCGAATGGAGCACTACATTTTTTTTATGGTTTTATAGCAGCATTTACGAAAACATCATGGCAAATGATACACATCGAACTTGAAACTTCATCCGTAGATTTGGGCCATAGAATAATCCCATATTTTAAAAATTATGGCATTAACGTAAAAAATATCCTATAAAATTTAATTATTGTTCTGTTTTGAATAAGAATTTTTTTTAATTCAGACTAACAAAAATCTCCGAGGACTGGTCAAATCAGCGGTCGAAAAACGCTTCTTTTAGATGAACTTAGTCTTCCGGTATGCTGTTTGTTATCTAGCACATTTTTCAGGCCAAAAAACATTCACGTCAAAGGAAAATATTTGTTCTACCTAAACAGAAATCTCCTTAAGCTTGTTTTTATCAATTTTTATGTTTCTGAGACACTTTAATCAAATTTTGCGTTTAATTTAAATTGCAGCACTTATTTTCCACCTTAATAATTCTACATGAAAATCTTACACTTCGCGAATGAATATCTTCAATTTATAGAGTTAGTTCAACAAATGCGCAGAACTTTTGGTAATGCTCCAGCAGATGATCGAGGCTTTATCAAACATGTGCGAAAATATACTGGCGTAATTGTAGGCTTGAATCAATCTTAAAAATGTTTGATGGACTGTGTACATAAATATACTAAAAATCCAACTGTTCATGTAATTATTTTGCTGGCGTCAGCAATTTACCAGTATTTGAATAATTCTAAATTTGTATCAGTTTTACTATGCTTGATTAAAAAGGAACTAGAAATAAATAAGTTATTTCGAAAGGAAAAAAAAAACCCATTTGACTTAATAAATGAATGATACAAATGATTGTTAAATTTGTTTTTATTTAGTTATGTGACTCGGCAATTGTATAAATGTCAAAATGATAAGAATAGAATTAAAAACTGCTTTAAAAATTGCATTGTAATTGTTCGTCAGCATGATTTTAATGTCTTTTTCAGATGTTTCACTAAGTAAATTTTGTAATTTCTTTGGCATTTTTATATTGATGATTTCAATCCGAACGAAATGTACAAATTTCCCCATCGTAGTTAAAATAAATGGAAATATGTTAAGGTTTTGAGACAACTATTATAAAGTACAGGTATATCGCTATATTTATTTTATATATTGTTACAAACCTGGAATGCCCCTTCCCTGTCAAGGTACTCTTTTAATAAAAAGAGAAATTAAAAGAGATTTTGTCAGATACTGAGAAATGCTTATGGAATGACCCCTCCTCCTGGACAAATTTGGCAACCATTTCAGTGATTTAGCAACAAATGTGGCGACAATGGCGACAAAATGAAGAATCATTCAAGTAACTGCTCGAATTTTCCCGATATCTACATCAGGAGAGAAGCTATGGATTTTTGGGGAAGTTTAGCTGTGACGACACACGTGGCCGGAACAGCTATAAATTCACGGAGTTCCTTGGAGTCTTCCTTTGAAGTGCAGAGTAGTAATTTGGAGATTTGTCCTCGGAGTGTGCTAATAATCTCGTGAGCTGATCATTATTGAAAGTTCTATTACTGTTATTACAAAGGCTGTTTTGTATTGTATGTGTTGCTAATATATATAACAAATCTAATTTTGATCCAAGTGTTTTAAAAGATAATTCAGATGAGATTGGCGAATTCATGGAAGATACTCATCATAGAATGAGAGACATGAAAGATATTCTTAGAATATATCTTTCACGTCTCCCATTCTTCTTCCTATAAGAATTAATGTCGAATCCTCAATAATCGTAAATGAACGTTTAGATAATGAAGAGCAGGAGGTTTTTAAAAATTACGAAAGAGAAACCAAGACTTTGGAGTTTAAACTTGAAAAAGAAGCACCACCTCAAAGGGGTCTAGAAAAAAAAAGAAGGACTGAAAAAAGATAAAGAAGAAAATGAGAAGTTTGCTTAAGTCTACAGAGAATGAAATATCATTATTGCAGGGAAAGATGAAACATTACTCAATCTACCGGATCAATTACAGAGTAAGCTGATGGAAACGTCAAACTTATCGAGTCAAGCAGAGAAATTAAAACAAGGAGAATCAAGAAAAATAGAAAGAATTAATAGAACAGGATGAACTGAGAAAATCGAAATAAGCATTTCTTCAAAAGGTGGAAGAAATCGGGAGGAGAAGGCAGGGAAAGATTTAAAGAAAAGAGTCGGATTGGAATATACATGAGCTCTATTATCTCATGTGAAACCTGAAGATGCTGCATTTGCAATAAGCGACAAGCCCAAAAGATTTTATTGGTTAGTTATATGTGGCGACCGAAGTTCCCCCAGAGAGAGACAAATTATCCCAACTTGTTCGAGTAAAAACTACGAACTTTGATCTTCTTAGGCCAATACAGATATTTTACTACTCGAAGTGTTATTACAGTAGAGTGACCAGAAAAATCCTCTGGAACTTTGCAATCTGCATAAAGAAAGCATTCCTATAAAACATGTAATAGGGGGGGGGGATGGAAAAGCCAGGAAGGCTTTAGACTCTTTACTAATCATTATTTTTTAATTTTTGAGATTGATGTCATCCGAAAATTTTAGGATTAAAATTGGAACATTCTGTTTCAGACATGTCTGAAATAGGATTATCCAATTTCGTGAGTTTATTATTTATAATAATAACCTCAGGTGGGAAGATGTTACGTACAGCTTTCAAAAGCACCACATCAGCATGCCAACATAGCAAGGATAAAAACAAACATAACACAGTTTAATTTATTTATTTTTTAAATTTTTCGAAGGATTCATAAAAACAAGAATATCACTGCCAGTTTTAAATTTAAAGGAAAAAAGCTGAATATCTCCATTTCATCGGTTTTCCTCTTAAGTACCTTAGAGTTTCTAGAAAAATTCTCAATAGAATTATCTGCGATTGTTTCTAGAAAGTCATATCGGAAAAATCTTATTTTTTTTAAGTCACTTTAAGTTGCAAATCTGATGCTCTCACAATATTATATATCAAAGTTTTCACATATAAACAAACATAAATAATAGGTGAGCATTATAAAAGATGATTATCATGAGAAAAATGTATATAAACACATGTGGTTGCTTTGAACAAGGTTTATGTAAAATGTACATTTGATACTGGAAAACTTTCTAATCATCTGAAGTTTCCAAAAAATAGGAAGAATAAAGTTTTGTAACACTTGAAAAACGTACCCAAATAAAATATAAATGTTAAGTTAAATGTGAAAATATCCGTAGCTGATCTCCAATCAATTTTCCATTGAGACTTCTCTCTTGTGTAAAAAATTTTCATTCTCTACAACAGTTCATTCGATTGAAAATGAACAAATGTTTTGAATAAAATGTCGTGGAAACATTTGCATACTGTTTGTTGCTTCATTGAGCACTTACAGAGTTTTGGTCAACTCAAAAGTCCACTAACCACAAACAATATGGCTTTTTATTTTGGGCCGTGGTTACATGACGAGATCGACACTTGAATTGGAACCCTTTTCTTCATATACAAAGCATTCGTTGAAAATTTTATTTCGAGATTGCATGTGAAGAGGCTAGAAAAATCTGATAGTTCGGAATATCATGGAAGTATTATTTAACAAAATTCAATTGTCAAGTAGAAAAATGTTTCTTCACAAACTTCTGAAGAGTAAAAACATACAGAAGTTTCACTTCCACAAGAAAGGCTATCAAAATTCTTCTAAAAAAATTAACAAGATAGCTGGTAGAATGTTTGAACTTGAGCTCGACCTTTTATCCTTCTCTCAGCTTGAGATGAAAAAAAAGTTTTATATACTTCGTCAAAAATGTTACTGTGCTAAATGTTAAAAGTCTTTTTTTATTGGACCTTTGATAAAAACTGCAGAAGCTTTTATAATACACCATTTTTTTTTATCAGGATGAAATATTCAAACAGATTATAGGAGAAAAGTGTTTTAAGCATTCCGTCAACCAGCCATTTTGATTTCGTGAACGTAATGTTAATCCTGTAGAATTTCTACTACCGTCCTCAAGTTCTTTATTATTTAATTAATTTTAATGAAAAAAAAAGAAAAAAAAACATCAAAAAGAGAAAATAATATTGAAGGTTTCTACCTCCGTATTTTAATCATTCGCTTTTGAGTTTTTCACTCTTTAAAAAATATTTTAAAATATTCTAAGAAATCGGAGGAAAACGTAATTCCGCATAAACATTCGGTATTTTTTACTCTTTCGGATGCATTCAAGTAGATAAAATAGTAAAGATTTGAGAAGGTAGTAAGAATTCTCCATAGGATTAACACTACATTTACGAAATCAAAATGGCTGGTTGACCTGAAACAGAAATGCTAATTCTACGACCACAATAAAATTGTTTTTGAAGAGAAACAAGGGGGAAATAGCGACACGAGATTCATTAAAAGTATTTGAAAATATGCTGAGTAAGGTTTCCAATCATTAAAATGTAATCAAATACGTGCGGTATTTTCTACGCATACAAGTTGACTGTGCCAGCAGTAGTTATCAGTGAGTTTGCATAACTTGATTCTGTCTCATTCCAAATGATTGAGGCGACTTCTACATTTCAGACTAGATTTCAGACATCTTTTAAGATGTACAATGATTTCGTAAGCGTCTGCAGTCATTAAGGTGAACACACAAACTATATGTAACATCAATGTTATCATCCCGAATATGCATTTTTCCATTAACAAATTCGAATTTCCCACCTTTTTTTCGCCTCAGAAAATGTCATAGTTAATAAAATATGTTCGGCAATTGGAAATTTTTTGATTGGCAACCTTAATTTCTTTAACATTGAATCTGGTCAAAAATCACAAGAGGAAATACACAGAGTTGATTGAACGTCTGACACGATTAAAATTTTACCATAAAATCAACTAATTGGCTTACGAGAGTGTAATTTAGATCAAATGCTTCCTAAGATGAAAAGTTTTGTTTGTATAGATAAAAAACAATTTTGCTCATAGATGGTACTGCATCATAAAAACAGCAAAAACAAAAATCGCCGTCAAAACTTTTGAACATCTATTTTGTAGAAGCAAATGCATAGCATTTATGTAAATCACATCATCAACCTCAATGATTTCAATGTGTGTATGCACCTTGAGGATCGAACTTCGAGTTGGCCTTTCTGATTTACAGCATTAAAAAAAAATCTTTGCAGATGAGACCGTTTATCAACTAAATTCTAAGTTATGTAACGACATCTGTGGACGAAACTATTTTCTTTTATTCGCACGGACAAAACCTTTCTGATTAGGAATCATTGTGGGATTCAAACCGGAATGTCGGAATTCAATTAGTTAATTTTATATTAAATTTTCAAATGTTTTAGGACTTTTGATTCCGTCCGCAGTTATATTTGATAATTTTTCATAATGATTATATTTCCGCGATTATATTTGATTATTTTACACAATGAACTGCTGCGCAAGGGTAGAAGTTACCAACCCACTTGCACATGGCACATTTTGCACATTGGTTCTTTGTACATTTTGCATTCACAATCCCTTTTTCATTCGTCGCTGAAACGTTCTTTATGTTTTAAATTCCATTTCTGTCCCGAGGAAGAGAGCATCCGTGCGATCGACTGAGGGTCTGACGGTAGTTATCTGGGATTTGCTGGATGTAGGCAGAGTGTAAAGCAGATTGTTCCAGAAGTACTTTTCTCCCCAAGTCAAGTAAGTAGTGCTGTCCAGGTAGAGTTGGATGGAGGGGTCGATGTCTTTGGGGATGTCACCCAACTTGATAACGATAATTCGGTTCACTCTGTCCTTGAGGGCCTGCACGTGGGCAGCTCGGAACTCCATCATGCACCATTCACTCTCCAAGAAGTTCCTGCGAACAGAAATGAAGTAGGTTTTGCGAAATAAATCAAGTTAGAATTTGAATGGCATTGCACAACAGGATATTACTTATATCTAAGGAATTTAAAACTTCTCACGCTTCCAAACGGTTTCAATAATTGCGATAGCACAGCTAATGCGAAGAATTTGTGCCAAATCCCGATGTTACGGACTACAGAAGAGACACAGAATGTCATATGGCTTCGCATTGATTCAATGGTATTTTGCATAGATTTAATTTTACAAAAAAGTAAGTCATTTTGATCAATATATTATGAGTTATTTTTTTTTATCAATATCAACCTATCTATCAGCTAAAATTTTAACTCATAGCACTTTACACACACACACACACACACACACACACACACACACTAGATTTTCTAATGTACCTAGCTATTTTAATGCATTGTTTACATGGAAGATTTATTAAAAGTTTTTATTCAATGAACATCGCACAGATTATCATGATAACTATGGGCGACGAGCTCCATAATTTTGAACGACGATCGATGAGAATGATTTCCGATTTGGAAAGTTACTCTCTTAACTTCCGCATCCAACCATGAGGATACTTTATTTAATCCTTTGACGGTTAGGTGAATCTGAAGTTTTCGCTCTCCTATGACGCGCAGTGCTACAATCAAACGGTCTCTGAAAATGGCTGCTTTTTTCTCCCTAGTGGCCTTCTATTCTGACGGTGATACGGACGGCTTGCTCGCTTTTAAAAGATAGTTTTCAAAGAAATATTTGCGGTATATTAATGCAATATTTACACCAATCGTAGATCGCACTTTTAAACATTTCAGTGAATGATAAATATTACAATTATTAATTTCTAAAATATTAAGTTTTTAAACATATTTAATATTAAATTATTTGCAGCATATTAATGTAATATTTAAACAAATAGTAACTTGCACTTTTAAGCAACTCAGTAAATCATAATTACAAATTTTAGTTTCTAAAATATGAAATTTTTAAGCAATTATTTCCAATATATTAATGTAATATTTACAACAATTTAACTCACACTTTTAAACCATTAAGTAAATATTGTAAATATTAGTTTGTAATATATTAAATTAAAATATCTAAATAAATACAAGCACTTTTAAGCTTTATAAAGCTTTCAGAAGTAAAGCGTTAAGCTTTATAAAGCTTTGAAACATTAAAACATGGAATTGCACATAGTGGCGCATTACAGTCTTTGTAATAAATGTGTCCTTTACAGTAACAAACTCCGCCAAATTACACAAAATAAATATTAGATTAACAATTGGATCGGCAACATTTTCTCTTATTATGTAAAATATTTTACGGTACCAGTACCTTCATCTATACGCTATCATATTAACTGAATTTTGACTATAAATATCGTTTATAACACGAATAACGCTGGATAATATACGCGGACGAACTCAGCTCGACAGCGTCCATTGGGGGAACGAGTAGGGTTCGGCTGCAACCGTTTGAGTCAGAAAACTTCGGAAGAGCTAAACTCGTCGGTGTCCATTATGGCACGTTATTTGGTTGACGAGTTGGGCTCGTTCATAAATATTGAAGGGTTAACGTTCCGTAATCTCTACTAATTCGAACAATGGGTCTTTCAGTGAATCGAATGATCGATTATTAACGTCGCCAATATCCCAAACGTTAGAAGCAACACTTGGGATATTGGCGACGGACATCTTGATTTTGAACCCTTGTCAAGTGGTGATGACGACACCTGAACTTGTGCTCCACAATTCAAACTGACACATCATTTCGCACGAGGATGTTGAACCAAGACTGAATTAACGAACATCATCCCCGGCTACATGGCGAGTCTTTAATGGCATTAGGGCTCAAACCTGCGACTCGAGTGAAATAGCGCGGGCCATCAGCAGACGACCACTAGAGTTAAGTTGCTGTCTTTCAATTAAATGAAGACTCAAATATGATATTTGGTTTCAACATCACCTGCTTTGAAGCTTGCGACCTCAATCACTAGTAAACGCGTCTTCCATTTGAATGTAGATTCTGATGTCAAAAGTTTTTTTCTTCCTTTACATTCTTGAAATTAATGCACGAAGTAAGAATTTTTGTAAAAAAGTATTTTGGAAATATATTTGATGTATATGGGTCGCCCAAATGAAAGTGACATTGCTGTAATAATTGCGCCAATCAAAGAGAAAGAAGAATGCTTATACCCCTATTGAGGGCGCAGAATGCAGGGATTACGTGCGATATCGTCAGATCCCGCTAGATGCGTGTGTGATAGCGTAGGAGAAAGTTAAAAGGCGTGTGAGTGTTAGTGAAATCTATCGACAAATGCAAAATGTGTATGGTACGGATCGCAAATCTGTATTCTGATGGTGTAGAGATTTTAGTAGAAGAAGAAGCAATACTAACGACAGGTCACAACCTAGTCAAGTGAATGTAGTTATCACCAAGGAAGCAGTTGCAGATGTAGACAGTTTTGTGAGAATTAATCTGCGAATTCCCACTCGAGAAATAACGAAGGAATTGTCTATGATCAAAGGAAGTGTTTACACAATATTGCATGAAAAGTTGCAAATGCCGAAAGGTTTGCGCGTAATAGGTGCCGAAACATTTGACATAGGAGCCGAAGATTCATCGCATATCTGTTTCCATGCAACACCTTATGCGGTACCACAAAATGGTGAACCAATTTCTTTCAAGGATCATTGCCTCTGATGAAACATGGTGCAATCACTTTAATCCAGCCACTAAAAGCATAAGCAAGGAATGGTGACACCCTTCATCACAAGGTAGAACAAGGCTCGCTCGTCAACTACAGCTGGTAAAGTCATGTTAACGTGCTTCTTCAACGTTGATGGTCCACTACTGTTGGAATGGCTACCAATGGGCACAACTGTAAATGCTGCCACGTACTGTGCCACATTTCATGAACTGTGAAATAATATCAAAAACCGCCGACGTCACGCGGGGTTACATCTTGCATGATAAGGCTCGTACTCATGTAGCTATGGCGTGCCAAACATTGTTACTGTAGATTATCAAACATCCCCCTTACAGCCCGGAAATCTCGTCGTGGGACTACTACATCTTCGGTCCACTCCAGAAAGCTTTGAAGGGACAGCGATTTGCCGACGATGATGAGGTCCAAGTTGCTGTTGAAATTTGCATCCAGAACAAACCTGGAGCTTCTTTACCCAAGGTATCATCATTTCGTTGACCGCTGGAACATTTGTTCCAACCTACGAAGTGACTTAGTCTAGCCTATTTGTTACGTCTATATTACTTCTTTCTTTTGTATTCTAATTTATTTCCATTAAACCATATATCAAACCGACTCTAGTGCCACTTTCATTTGGGCGACCCTTATATATGAATTAGGACTTAAATAGCCAATATATAAATCAGCCCTCCCTTGTTATATTACAAATAGTGGAATGGCAGATGTCATGGTCACGAACCGTATTCTAGTTCAGTTGAGTGTTCCGAGATTCGATTTCCCGAAGACCCGTTGTGTCAATAACATGCACTTTTGTACGTTAAATGGAAATGGAATACATGTCCTGACGCGCAGTGGAGAGAAAGATAGGAAGTTTCAGATCAGGTTCCTTCACGTCACTTAACTGCTGCTCAAAATGACGAGGTAAATAGTTTTTTTTTGTTGCTGTTGAACAATTGATAAAAGATTCGCATTTTACTTGTAGTTCCACTTTTCCGGCTTGAAAAGGCTTCCCACCCTTGGACCAGACCAGGGTATGTATAGCAAACTAGTGGTTGAAAGTGACCAAGAAAGTTTTGCATTCCAAGCCTCCGCACTAACGGTTTTTTTTTTAAAAACAATATTTTCTAACTCTATGGGAAAATTGAAATTTTGTTACAATTTTTTTTTTTTTTTCGAAAAAAAAAAATGATGTTAAAAAATTCTGGCGCATGTTTAAAAAGAGGAGAAATTCAATTCTAAAACAATGTTATATTAAATATATATAAATAGTAAGCGTTCAGAACCTAAACTTTATCGATATTTGGATCTTGTTATGTAGTCGCAGCGCCTCCATTACTAGAGGATCTGGGTTGATATCAGTGACAGAGCTGCTGTTTCTATTCTCTTGAAAACCTTCAATATCTTTCGCAGCAATATCAAATCTACATCCAATGGCATTGCTGATAATTTGACAAAGAAAGGAAGCCTCTGTTATATCACGTCCAAATACAACAGAACGTCTCATCTTCTTTGAAAACCTTTCAAAAATAAAAATTTTAATCCAGCAATTATAATTACGAAGACCCTCAAACTAGTGGACATATTTACTTTTGAAAAAAGTTAGAAAACTTATCCGATGTGCACCATTTGTAATTTTTCTCGAGTCTCTCCCAAGCGTCTTTTAAATTTTATGAAGATTGGTCGAGAAATAATTACTTCACCTCTTCTAATCTATGATTTCTAGAAGAGTTTTGGACTCGTGGACTTGGAATAGCCTTCGACGGGACCACGTGAATAAGTAACAACGCAACAGACATTCATTGTTTATCCAACACAAATTTCGCTAACCTCATTCATATATGGTTCTTAAGTTTAAACCACAGGCAGATGACGAGGTCGACACCTGAACTGGTACACCGCAGTCCACATCCACTCTACTCCAACAAAGGGCAAGTTTATTGGAAAACTTTAACAAATAATCAAGTTAAAAATTATCATAACAAGTTAAGAGTTGATGGTACACAAATAATATTGTTTTACAAAGTTCGCAAGTTTACGATCATTAAAAGAATGGCGCAGAAAAGGAAGAAAGGAGGTACCTAGAAAGGATGAGAACTGTCCTCTTAGAATTCTGGACCGCAGTGAGTATGTTCTCGTGGATGAAGTCTCCCGCACGAAAATGCTTGTAGTGGATACATAGGCGGATGTTGGGCTGCTTCTCTTCGATCACTACAACAAGAGAGTAAAGCAATTAGAAAACAAACGACATATTATTTTCTCATTTAAATGCATTTAATAATTTGTTAAAAATGCGTATGAAGTTTGGAGGAAAAAAAATAGGTATCCAAAATTATCTACTCATTGCAGGTTAAACATTAGAACGGTACTGATATTGATTTATCTTCTTTTAATTATTGAAATCAAAGTCTCGATTAGTTTTGAGTCCTTTTAAAAGTACGTCTATTGTTAGTTTTAGGATAAAAAAAAAGATAAAGTTAGAATTCTTTAATTAATATCATATAAAACAAAAGGCGGATAAATTCTTTTTTGGGAAATAATAATAGTGTGTGCGTGTGCGAGTAAAATAAGTTATTTCATTTATATTCAGTACTAATTATTCAATTCATATATTTGTTTTGATGATTGTAATAACTTTTTCAAAATTGATTGTATAGGATTTAAAAATGTGTGAAGACAATTAGTTAGTCGAAATGAGGATTAAAAGAAACTGAGAAACTGCAGATTACTTTTAAAATTTGGTAACAGTGAAATGGGGAAGAAAATGAAGTTTGAAAATTGGATTGGTCACGACTAATCTAGGGGGAGGGGGGGTAAGAGAGCGATGACGTTTCGGTCACGTTACTATGTCCATTAGCAGTGGATATTTTAAAGCCAATAATAACGTTCAATTTTCTTCCCCCAATACACGCAGAGAGGGGTTCGAGTGAGAGAGCGTGATTATGAGAGCGGCTGCTGCTTTCTGCGAGTTGTAACTAACGCCAGAAATAATAATAAATACATTTTTTTTTCTTCAAAAACCCAACACTTCTACGAGACAAAAGGATAAATGAATAAAATAAAAAAAATCATTTTTTTCTTCGGACATTAGAAATCATAAGATAATGTATTGAAAATGACAATTTACTCTCATAATAAATAAAATATCAAGATTTTTCAACCAGCCGATTATTTTTGACTAAGAACTCTGAAATGTTGTTTTCGATCATAAGTTAGATAGTTAATACAGTTAAGTACACAAAACACTTCAGTTTTCAGTCAAACATGTTCAGCTGGACTGAAAAATCTTTACTTTATTGATTATGATGATCATAAATTATCATTTTCAATACATTTCCATTAATTTCTTACTGGTTGAATACTTTTTTTCCTTTTTTAGTTCTCTCATTTTTTTTTTACTTTTTGCCACACAGCAGTTTTTTTCACATTTTTGGGGTCTTCATTTCTTCAATTGTTTTATAATTGAGTATATTGTTATCGAGACAGAGCTGAAGTGCGAAATTGAAGCAATAGGAAGGCTATTGGCGAAGGACCTCGTCGTTTTGAACCTCGGTAAAGTGACGAGGATGGCAAATGAGCTAGAACTTCCCTCTCCTAACTTCCACACCACGCCAATGGACCATGAAAGATTTAACATGCATCGATCCCGGCTACATGGCGGGATTTTAGTGGCATTAAGGCTCGAACCCATGACTTGAAGAAAACCTTCGTCAGCGAGTCCATGACCATTGACAATCGTGGCCACCATAGAGTCACGGAAGCCAATGGTTATAAATGCCGGAAAGAAGAGCCGGCAGGGAATTCCTTTTTGGCCCGGTTGTCTAAGCATAGTAGGAATACACAGTCGATCAATAAATTAAAAATGAGGCAAGTCCAAAACATTTATTATTTTTAACACTAAAACTTCCCAGAAAGAAGAGAAGTGTACAATTATATATTCCACTACAAACAAAAACTGTTGCATTCACTCAGGTCAGAGAGTCCTTGATTGTTTTACTAACATTTAAATGGGGCATCCTGGCTATTTGAAGATGTTTTCTTCCTTATCACTCGAACGAGATAAATCAGCGCGAGACAACAAGCGCAGAACTGGAAGCATTTGTTCAAAGAGTTCGAATTGCTCCTGTCGTCAAGGTCAACTAACATCTGCCACAAGGAGAAAAACAGTCCTCCAAAAAGAAGAAAATAACTTTCGCCGAAGTGGTTGTCCACGACTTGGAACACTAGATGGCAGCGCTTCTCAGCCTAGAACTACTGGTCGAATATATCACCATTTCGAAAAGAAATTGCTACATTATGTCCAACTAAGAGATCCTACACATAAATTACGACTAATGACGTAACAAGCTACGGCGCATGCATCATATAGACCCGCCATATCAACTAGAGACTGCTGACAATGTTATTGGAAACTTTCTGAATGACACTCAATACAACAGGGGATGCATATTAACTGCAGTAAGGTCTGGGAAAACAACCTTCTCTAAATATTGTTCAGAAAGTCTCTCAGAAATTTCCCCAAATAAGGTTCAGAAGATTTGCCTTCTGATACAAAGAATAATTATTCGATTCGCTCCCACCACTTTTGTAAAACTTCATAGAAATGAAGTAAATGGATTTAAAGAAATTCATGTAAAAGAGGTGGAAAGTTGGGCGTACATGATTAGTATAATTAATAGCGAGTAACACCAGTAGTTGGCGTAAGATAGTGATTGTGATTTTAGCAAATTGATGGCGATTAAAGGATTATCCAGGATGATTCCAGTTAGGCGTGAAATGATGAATCTACTCGAACCCGAGTGAGTTAGTAAGGTAGAACTTAGCTAGATTAATTCTAAACCAGATTTCAGGCACATTGGGGTTAGTAGACAGAGAAATTATTTATTAAATATTCGAAACATAAATAAAAGATGCGGTTCATATCAGACCCCATCTGATTGAGTTCTTCTAATGAATTTTGTACTAAGATTTTCCCTTGGTAACTTTGAAACAATGATTGTGAAAACTAATGAAAGGGAGGAGTCACAACATTTTTGCGAAAATTCCAAATTATAAGGCCCCGTTATTACTCACTTCATTTTAATCTTATTTAAAATTACTATGAAGGAATAAAAAGAATGTCGCACACAGATGATAATCAGGGTATTTTAATATTTAATCCCAAAATTACTCTATCTATGGGAATAGTCCCTATACGTCATTTAATATTAGAGTCTAGGGTTCATCTTACCTAACGAATCGAGTCCTTAGAAGATTTAAAGATGAGGGTTCTTGATGATTTACATATTTTTCCTATCATTCCCTGGCAATATAATATCTCACGTTTGGCAAGACCATTCCTTCGTTTATAGCGACAGTTCTACTCTCTTAACTACTTATTAACTTTCAGCTGTATTAAATTCTTCGCTGCTTATAAATACAATTTATCAAATCTATTCACTACACTTCAATCGTTCCAATGCAATCAAGTACTTTTTCTTCCATTGGGAGAGATTTCAACCAAATTATCTTAAAGTGCCTGTTGCGTAGGAAAAAGCGATAGGTACTATAAATCCACAGCAGATGTTTTTCAACGAAATAGTTATTTCGTTTTTACATTGCACAGGAATACGTAGGGTACAGCAACCGAGTCCACTATCAACAGACGCGGATGCATTTTACTGATGTTTCATGAATTGTCAAAATACCATTGCTCTACCAAGCAAGTTTTCTACGTCAATAATCGTACGAGAGTGATCCATGTGTTAAACAGTGCCAAAACAAATGTGACACCGATTCATATACAAGTTTTGATTTGGTTGCTAAATCAGATTATAATCGTTGCCGCGTAGTGTCGTCACCGTCGATGAGACTTGGATTAATCTTGAAGCACCGAAAAACAATCAACCATCAAAACAATGAGTTACTTCCGGTGATTTTTAGGGATGTGAAGGAAGTCCTACTCATGGCCTTCTTAGGAAAAGAAAAAAATCAATATTATATCGAGTTTGTGATACTCTTTCCATTACTACTTAATATGTAAAGCGTCAATAATCAATGTCATCATTCAAGCGTCAATGAATTTGTTATTCAGTCAATAACTCTCATTGAGTTTATAAAGATAACAAAACACTAGATAAATATTTAACCGTCTACTTTCTATGCACGTCTGAATCTAACGTTTAATATTATAACAGGTATTTATGGGAAATTAATCGGGTCCGAGTCCTTAAAAGGAACTTTGCATAAGGTCTCGATTCACTGACCCTTTGTAGATCCTCTCTAAACATTGTAGATTCACAACTATAGATTTTTTTTCAGCATATGTATGATACCGAAGTCTTTTAAAAATCCCTTCAGCTTCAGCCCCCTCTCTCTAACGCTAAACATTGTATTAAACTTTTCATTGCTTATAAATTAATCTCTACATCTATACACTACAGTTCAACAAATCGATTTATTTGGATAGGTCTTTCATTTCAAGCATCATATTTAAAGCCCCCGAAAAGTAGTTGGGCAGAAAAGCGCAATCCCATTTCCCATTCCAAATGAGGAAACTTTTTGAACCATCCTCGCATTAGAGGGTTTAATAATAATAATAGAGGGTTTAAACGTCATTCTACTGAAATACGAGTGCTATTGGTAACGGACGTAATAATTTTTGAGTCTAACGACGATTTCGAAATTTGAGCCCCACTTTTCCCATGTACATGTCGATAACGAAAGGACTTTCAAGCCCGATAGATTTAATGTGTATCTATCAATTCCTTCACACGATGAGTCTTCGAAGGTGTGCAGTTTTACATGAGTTCCACTCTAAAAATGAGTACACATTCCCATCATTAATATTGAATTTAACATCTTAAAACTATGTTACATAATTATTGAACAATTAAATAAAAAAAAATTTAAGTATGGAGAAAATTTAAAGTATGGAGAAAAACTACACAGAAATCCATAGCAGCCTAGATCGACTTCGGAGAATTCGTCTCGAGTTGCTGGAGCAGCATATCACGACAGACAAATTTTTTCACGGATCTCAACCTCTGGGCTTCCTGTTGAAAGTTCGCCCGCGCGAAGACGAGGGGAAAGAGGAGTTGGGAGAACTGGTTAAAAGCTGAGGAGGGTGAGAGTGCGTTTGCATTGGAAAGTTGAAAACCGAAAATATTTTGACACATGCAGCAAAATAGAAAAATCATTTCACGTTACTTGTAGTGTGGTTAAAATCTGGTTTCAGTTTTCAATCATCCAATAAAGCCCCCCCTCTTCTAATAGTAAGTTGAATCTAAACCTATAATATTATTAATGACCATAGCCCTGACATCATTGGAATCTAGGAAACTCCCCTAAAATAATCTGACTCTTTCAAAATGTCTAATTGCATTATCCACAGATCAGATAGAACCACCTATCAAGATAGATGAAGGCACTTTTAGTCAAAAACAGGATCTATCATCATACGGTTATTAAAAATACCATCCCTTCCAAAAATACAATTGTATGTATTAACACTAAAGACAACCAATATTTCACCCTCTCTACCATTTATCATCCCCCTAAATAGCCCCATAAACATTAACGATGTGAACAATATAATCATTGATAATCCTTCTAACAATTTAATAAGAGACTTTAATGCAAAGCATCCAATTGGGAACAGAGGAAGTGCAAACAGATCAGGCAACCTCATTAATATTGTGTGTAATAATTTTAATTATCAAATTGCAGCCCCCAAGTCTCCTACTCACTTGCCTTTCAATAATCATACGAACTCCATCATTGACTTTGCAATATTCAAAAACATCCCTTTCTATAATTTCGAAAGTATTAATGAACTTCCTAGTGACCATAACCCCATATTAATCGATGTATCTTTCAATAAACTTCTTTCCTTTACACTATGCACTCGCACCACCTCTAATTGGCTTCGCTATCAAGAAATTCTCTATAATAATAATAAACATTAACAATATATTTATTAATTCATACATTAAAAGATTTTTCACGAAACTTAAATTACTTCATTTCTTTATACAAAAGCAAGATTATACAAAACAATATTTCCCAAATAAAACAAATTCATCATTTGATCACCTGTAAACTCAAATTTTAAATCCCATTTTTAATTAATCAACCTGAAAGTTTTCTTAGTTAATCAATTAAACTTGACTTCGTAAGATTCTCCATTAATTTTGATTTAATCTTTAATAAATCTCAATTCTATGTATTAAATATCCATGTATTAAATTATTTTATCTTACACCTATTTTTTTTCTTAACCTTTTGGGCAAGCGTAATACCAAAGTTCTGGCTCATCTTTAATATTTGTAATTCTGGGGATTAGGGCCCAAGAGCTTGAAAATGCACCCTAATAACTTGATATCCGCATAAGCGATTTAATAAAAGAAAAAAAAAAAAAAGAGAGACAGAAAATAACGGCAAGATACAAGACATCCCCCCTCTCATCAACAGATTAAAAACAAATCAGAAATAAAATCAACAAATTTAAAATTAAAAAAAAAAAGGACAAATCTCATCTGCAAACTGAATAACGAAGACAACAGTCTTTTTAATACGAATAAGAAACTCTCTTACCAATAAATTTTTTAACATCTCTCGCCTCATAGGAAATAATGGTCTTGTATTCATCCCAATAGTAAAAGCTAAACTTCTTTCCCATAACTTGGAAACTTCGAACAGGAAAATTCACAACCATATAATGATGACCATATCGAATATACGGATGAAATAGTTCAGAATTTCCTAAAGCCCATATTAATTCTAATTTCTCTCCACCACTCACCTACGCTTCGGAAATAGCTACAATAATCAAAAAGTGAAAAAGAAGAAAGCTTCCGAAGAGGATGGTATTCACAATCAAGCTTTCAAACTCTTTCACCCAAATGCTCCCATTCACCTTACTAAGATTTTCAACAAATGCTTACTTTATGGCCAGTTCCCACAAAAATGATAGCACGCGACAATAATTCTTTTTTCCAAACCCTCAAAATCACACTATTCCCTCCAACTATCGTCCTATCACCCTTTTAGATTCTATTTTTTGAACGAATTCTCCTAAACGAACTCCTAAACCATACCACCACTAATAACATTTTCCCTGACTCCCAGTTTGGCTTCAGAGCATATCATCGCTCTGCACATTAACTCCTTAGAGTTGTTAATACCATAACCGAAGGTTTCAACTCAAAACAAATTTTGGGACATCTTTCTCGAAATACAAAATTCCTTTGACCACTACTGGCATAATAGTTTGATTTTCAGATTTAGCAAACTTAACTTACTGCTCTACCTAATTGTCATCATTAATGTTTAGCAACAAATTAGAATCTTTGAAGTCAATCTAAACTGTGATCTCTTCATTACATGTAATATACAAGCTGGCACCCCCAAGGCTCAGTAATTTCCCCACTAATTTATAATTTGTACATCTATGACTTCCCTCAGAGTCCTTGCAATAGCTTATGCCTATTCGCAGATGATGAAGCAATTCTCATACTAGACAAAACTCCAATCTCACATTAAAATGATTCAAAAATGGATGACCCTTTGGAGAATTGCAGCAAACACAAATGAAACAAAAGCAATTATTTTTAGAAAATGACATATCACACCCTAGAAACCCAACTAAGATTTTGCCATTCTAATATCACATGGGACTCTGAGGTTAAATACCTATGAATTATCCTGGACTCCTAATTCACCTTTAAAATCACATTCAATCCATAAGACACAAAAGCTGGGCCAAAATTTACAACTGCATACCACTAATATGAAGTCATTCTGTTTTATTAAATCCTTCCTTACAAATAAATAATCAGATATATTCTTCTTTATGCATCGCCAGTATGGGACCATGCAGCTCCCACCCACCTAAAAAAATCCAAATCCAAATGAAATCCTTTGAATAATTACTGAGTCCCCTAAGATGTCAAGAATTCTATTAAATATAAGGATCTTAAAGTTTTCGAAATCAACAAACGTATTAACTAACTTTTCAGATGCTTTTTCTTCAGACTAACGAACCACACTAATCCACTAACAGAATCCATTCTTATCCTACCAATCCTGCAATAATTATTTTCATCTAATGCCACTAAAACTTTATGCATTCTAAATGAAACCCTTGCCCCCCCCAACTCCATTCAATAGATAACCTACACCCTGCCAAAAGAAAAAAAACACACTCAGTTCACAGTCATACACTCAGCTGATTATCAAAAACAGCTGTCTTCATCCTCAGTACCCCTTTTTAATACCCCACTCCCATTCTCTCGCTGCTCAATCAGACAATGAGATTCAAACTCACTTGTAGCTTTCGGCAAATGCAAGGCTCATCATCGTTCTTTTCCCCCCCTTTACTACTTTCATTTCTCTCTTCTCACTCCTTGTATTTTAAAATTTCTTGCAGATTAAAAAATTCAAACCGGCACTCCAATCCCCATTATCATAAAAAATATTAAATAAACATAAAAAGGAATTTTGTACACAGAAAAAATTTAAACATAAAAAGGGGTTTTATAGGTTTGATTAGGAAGGGAAATACAGGCATACAAATTTCAAAGTCTTTACATCATTTGGGAGATTGCTTCCTAAGTGCGTAAAAGTAGGTTTGCAGTTCATCTTTGTATAAGATCGTTGTATTTGCAAGCGCCTTAAGATTTGGGAAGTATTTGTAGGCATTGTTATTAATATCTTTGGAAAATATATTTACTCAACCATATGAACGAGAGAGCGGTGGCGGGCCAGTCTCTCAGCAATTCATGATCAGATGTTTTAAATGGGTGATAGATCCGGAGACCGTGCAAGCCAGGACGACAATTGAATACCTTGTGTATCGAGGAAAGTCAGAACACGACGTGCAGCATATGGTCTTGCATTATCTTGTTGGAAGATTGCGTTTTACAGGCCTCGAAGATATGGCTCAACAACTGGACGTAAAATGTCAGAAACACGCCGATCTGCGTTCAAATTACCATCCATCCAAATTAAAGATGTGTATGTGTGTGTCGTGTAGCCAATGGCTGCCCAAACCATCACACCAAATGCAGGGCCCCTATATCGATATCGCATGCAACCAGGCGACAGTCTCCTCGGAGCCTCTTGACACAGATATGGCCATCAGAACACTACATACAGAACGGGGACTTGTCTGAAAAGACGACATTGGGCCACTCCTGTATCCAGAATTTGTCGTTAAGCGCACCAGAGTCGCCGTCTCTCTCTCTAAGTTGCATTTTCAAGAGAATCCGAAATAACGGTGAGCTGCTGCAAATGTCGTCCAACAGTAAAAGCGGATACTGGGCGTGTAGCAAACATGCCCATTTCCTGGTTAATGGTCCGTGATATGATTGTACGGTTTTGCAGGGCCGACCTCACAATGTGTCTGCCCTCTCAGGCGTTAGTCAAGGGAGAGCGTGGAGATCTTTCCTGCAGTTCAGTATGACCCTCAGCAACCTATTGATTCCATATCTGCATGGCAGTGGTTGGATTTCGACCAAGGTGACGGGCAATATCACCGAACGATAATCCCCACTACAGATAGGCAACGATCCTGCCTCTATCGAATTCCGACACTTACTGGCAAGCATTTCTCCTTCTTATTCGATGCATAACATGATATTCTGAGCAAACTCCGACCTTACAAAGCGCTTTCCGAATGAGAAATCCACTACTTGACTTTTCTTTTCTACAATGTTTCAGATAGCGTTTCTCCTTCCTGCGTCGTCTAAATGCACTAAAATACTTATCATTTGCATATCCTAATCTCTTCTTCCTTTCATGTAATTTCGACATTTGTCAGATCATTCTTTCCTGGCGTTTCAATTTTAATGGACAAAAGTGTATTATACAATGATATTCAATATTTTATATCCAATATAATTTTCATGAAGTCTGATAAATACTCATTGCAAGAGCGCCTTTAGTAGTTTTACAAAATATTTATTTGTATTAATATTTTTACAATCTAACTAATTTATAAATGAAGAAAGAATATCCTGTCCCTCAGTTATCCCAGACAAAGGAATAGAGACTGCTTACTTCTCCATAAACGTAGCCTGAATTTCTTGAATTCGGGATGATATTGTTTATAGATTTGGTAAATCATTGAACAATATTTCAATACTTTTAAAAAAAAGTGCACTTTATATATTCCCCACCCATGAAAGATTTGCATTCGGCAGCTACACAATGAACAATTAGAAAAAATTATGAAATTACATTCAGTCGATTTCGGTTTGGTTCCAATAGTTTCATAAATAAATATATCTTGTTTCTTATATCCAGTATAACTGCTCTTTTTGTAACTTCAAATTTCTCGTAATTATTAAATGTAAACTGATGTTTAACTTGAAAATGTCTTTGTATACTTGACGTGCGATATACGACGCTTTCTCGACCTAGTATACACAGAGCATAATCCTTTTGAAGTAAAAATTCATATTCATTCGTCCAAGAGACTTGAAAACCGCGAGCATCACACTTCCTTTTTTTAGAGGCCATTTGATTAAATATGTAGGTATAAATTGTCACAAAAATTAATTACACACACACTAATAAAACACACACAAGTTTTTCATTATAAAACTAAGAATGTATGTTTCAAAGTTAAAAGTAACCTATAACGCGATGTTGCATCAAACTAAATTCTACTTTCGGCTGAAATCATACTGGATACTCGTGTATATCGGCTCGACTAACCGAACGAAAGCAAAGAAATGCACGAGGTGCAGATAGGAGAGACAGTGTGATTTATCTTTATCTGATAACTTTGTATAATAATGTAGAGTATCAGGGAGAATTGTATCACGACCCCAAATCTGGCATTTGTGTAATAGGTTGTCAACGCCTGATTTAAACTAAACGTTCAAACAGCTGAACCTTAAGGCTGGCCTTGAGATTCTCCTTAAACTTTGGATTTTCACGCTTGCAAAACCCAGTGGATTAAAGATGGATGGGTAATATCCATGGTATAAAATAACCAGTAATTATATAAAAGCCCAGCGACCATTTTTAACGAACAAGAGATCCCCAGAAAATACGATATTCCGTGAAAAAAATAATAAGGTTTCGCTAAAACAATGCATTATTTCGTCAAAAGATATTCTATACTTCTCCAATAAAGAAAATATGGGTTTCCTACTGTGTTATATGACTTACCAAAGTTATTTGGACTATTTCAATTGTTGCATGTTTTTCTGTAATCTTTTTTTTTTCTTTATTTAAACAAGAGTTCTATAAGCTGTTATCATTAGTCGCTATTCTCTTTTTAACATTTCAAAGTTAACCAATGTTATAGCCTAGTGGATCTGAAGACTGATGTGATTGAAAAGAAGTTGAGACAAAGGCGATCGGCCAAAAGATGTTATAAAATGCTTGGGGTAACTGGGCACCACTGTTTAGATTCCTACACAGATGAATTGATGTGACTTTGGATTCTCAAAGAAGAGGTCCATTCGTTGACAAAAAGAATTGAATTATGGAGTTTGGGCTGCCGAAATGATTGGTGCTAATGGGATTTTCAGAGATGACGGGATTTTACACAAATATCAAAAATCTTAACTAAGACTCGAGATGCTAATCATGGATCATTAAGTTTGAATCTTGGAATCACAACTCTTGAAGGAAATATCATTAGATTTTAAGAGTTGACGTTTAAATCATTACTTAAGGAAGAACATTTCTCACCGTTGATTAATTCCTTAATGACGAAATTTTCGTCTTTATGACTGAAAGACAAGAAAGCGTCGAATTGCTTGTCCCGGTCGATGTCTCGCTCTTTGACCCAAGTGACTCCATGAGAATAGAGCCATACCTTTATGTTCATCTCATAACGGGTCCAGGCGATTTTCGCGGCAGCGATCGCCAGACAGAAACCTGTAACGAAAATTCAACTTAGTGATGTTGAACTCAAATTGTTTTGGGAACGACTTTAGTTCAAATTTCATTCGAAACAGTGTTTAAAATGATGAAGTAGAATATGAAACAGTTTTAAAACGCTACAAGTAGGGACCCTACTAGGTGGACTAAAATTCTTCCATACATTTTAAAATATAATATAAAATCAATTTAATGGTTTATGAAAGAAAGGTTTCGACCAAAATGATTTCCAACACGAAAAGTTTTGTTTGAGCAAAATAACTAAATAATTATTATAAAAATAAATATAAAAAATGTTTAGAATTTCTTCTATAAATAGCGCTATTTGATCTAGAAAGTAATTGATATATGCATTTCATTCGAACAGATTATTTTTGACACTGTCAATCAGAAACGACGGCTTCCACTAAAACGCTAATTTTGAAAGATGTATTTTGAAACAAAATTCATCATTTCTGTATAAAGAAAATTTCGTGATTAATTGTGAATTGATTACAAGATCTTTACGAGGAATTTCAAATGATTATCATTTTTTTAAAAAAAATTCTTAGTGTTACCAATAAGGTACAAGAATTTGTAATTTACCGATGATACCTTATCATTCTCTGTATAGGACCTTAAAATTTCTGTGGCTCTATTCATGCTTCTTGTAGTTTTCTTAAAATAGATTAAAAATGTTTTTTTAAAAACCCTCACACACTCAGTACTAGAGTCTGCATTAGCAATATTATTTGGCACAGAGTGTACAGGATAATGTATATTCTTAATTTCTAATAGTTTTTTAACTTTACTGAGAAAGGTTATTGACGCTTCCCTAGAAGACATCACGAGTCAATTGAATATTTTAATTTCTAAAATGATTTTTTTTGGTAATAAATTAATGTTTTTCCTCGAATGTACCTGTATTTTTGTAATATTTAATTCTATAGTTTTTACTATTCTTTAGCTTGTTTTAAAATTAAATTGTCTTCCTTAAATTCGAAATTTTCAAATTCTAATTCAGTTAAGTTAATTTTAATTCTCAGATTGGCAGCAAGTTGTTTTAGTCTTGTGTCGTGATGTATTAACGCAGTTGAGATTATGATTCAATATACACTCGTGCACAAAATTAAAAGAGAATTTACACACTATGCCTATTTTCTGAAAAACTAATGGACAGGTTTTAATAAAAATTTAGTATGGATGTACTGTTGGCGCTCTCCTGCCTCATTGACTGATGGATCTTTTTCCCGTGTTCCCAACTCCTTGAAGTGGGGAATCTGGTTGGCAAATCCATGCGATTAATATCCTCGCTTTCCAGGCAACTGTCGACCTGCTGAGTCTTATGTGGATGAGCGTTGACGTCCATTAACAGGAGCCCAAGACCCACTTAGCACCAGAAAATTCAAACATAACATAGGGTTCTAAGATCTTCTCTCTGCACCTCATAGTAGCCAGAGAGCCTTTGTCAGACACAAGCAGAGGCGTGTGCGACCATCCAACACGATCCTTTCCAAAACCATTACACCTCCACCATCGTAATAATGTTTTCCCTTGATGGGTGAGGGTTGGTATCGTTTCCCAGGCAAAATACAAGTACACCGAGAATCAATGTCCAAGCTGAATCTCGACTTATCTATAAAAAGTTTGGTGCTCAACTGAAGTCTGGTCCAAGGCGCATGTTGTTTGCACATGCTAAATGCACTCTCTTGTGTGCTGCAGTGAGTGGGATGAAAACGACGGATATTGTGGCATGCAGCCCTCTCTTATGAGTTGTAACTGTAGACCAAGAAACTCAGTTCCCGTAAGAACTGTAGCAGTCTTATGTCTCCGCGCTGAAAGTTCCAAATAATGATCATCATTAATTGTTGTGGATCTTGGTTGACCTTGTCCAGGTCCTATCAAAATGTCGTAAGTCACCTTTTGCACTTTGCGATCAAGGAACTTGTGGATTCTAGTTTCGTAAAAGATTCTTACTCTTCTTCTGCGCTTCTTTTTCTTACAGGTGTACAAGCATCGTTTGAGTTATTCCTTTCTCATATTTCTAATTTCTTCCATTCAGAGTATAAATTTTCAATTCCAAATTGAAAATCCATGGCAAGTTATCATCTCAAGATGTATAAAATAGAAAGCAAGATAAGTCAAGATCAGTCTCGAGAGCTGAAGTAGTCTCCACATAGCGAAGTTTGCTGTCATCTGAAAATAAATTAATCCGAATCTCATAATAAGAGAGAAATGGAAAAACCTCTAGGTAACGAACCAGTATTTAATGGTGTCACACAACACAATTTCAAATAATCTTTCTTAATTCATTATAGTTATGAAAACAAATTATAAAATTTATAATTAATATAATAAATTATTAAAAAACAATACTAAAATAGTAAGGAATGTAAAGTTAAGACGGAAATAATTAATCTAGAATCCGCAAGAGAGAGAGAGCACGCGTTATCTGTTAACAAGTCAAGTTAAACATTTGGTACGATACGAAAACATGATATCGCCAAATCGAGCCAACACAAATTTACTCGAAATGCGTATACTTACAGAGAATCCCAAATGCAAGTGAAATATAGAAACCGATGTCTGCGGGACACAGGTCCAAGTCCGTGAGGGACCAGATGACTCTGTCCTCGAGGTTGGGAGATTCGGGATCACCAGGTCCACACCGCGTTCTGTTGGCATCGATGACCTGACGAAACATTTGCACTTCATTTGACATTTACATAACAAAAGGAATTTTTTTTCACAGAATACAGATCACGTGGTTGTATTAAACGAGCCTACATGTATGATTAAATAGTAATTTAAATAACAGAGCTATCATACAGTTTTTCAAATCTGGCAAATATGATATATTTATATTGGAAAAAACCTGACGTTCACTTTCCTTATACAGTTCTTATAGGTATAGTAGTAAAGTGATGCCCATATTCAATAAGCATTATCATCCTGGTAAGGTTAGGAGAATTAATATCAAATATTATGCATAATGTCCATCATTCACATATCAACATATATCCATGCAAATCATTATGTAATAAAGTTCAGTTTCAATGAATAAAAGAGTCAGTGATTTTAAATTATGATTTATCTAGGTTAACATAAAATAGTATATACAATGCGGTTACTCAAAAAAGACATGATGTTGCCTATTGAGAATCGTGAAGCAATCTGCCCCTCGTTAACAATGACTGCTACCTCATTGTATGGCGTCAGCCAATAGCATTACAGAAACCACATTCCAAGATTCCTGTTCAATGCATTTGGTGGGAATGGCTGTTGTCATGGGCATTCAGATAAGATTAGATTCTTAAGAAATGTTGTTACCAATAAAAGTTATTCATTATATATATGACTATATATATATATATATATATATATATATATATATATATATATATCAGGCTTCTAGTTATAGCACATATCTGTCATATAAGACGATCCCTCAATTATCAACGGTCTATGGATTTAGTTCAGGTCAGCGATCATAAACTGGAACAAATTTTATTTTCTTTCATCTGGCAGTATTGTCTATAGAAGTACGCGATGAATCATGAACTCATATGTACCTTTAACGAGTTTATTGGCCACTGTAGCCTAGTGGTCATGGTCACAAACTTGAGGCCGGTGTTGTTTCGTCGAGTCATTGGTATGAGCCTTGATGCTACTAAAGACTCCCCCCCCCCTCGTGTAACGGAGCTGATGCACATTACATCTGTCGAGGCTCAATATCCTTACGTTGTATGTGGATAATAGGTTGATGTTATCCTCGTTACTTGACCATATGTCATTCTCGTCTCTTGATTAAATTCAAAATGGCGAGGTTCGTCGCCATTAGCCCTAGTGTTGTTTCTAAGTGAGAAAAGTGTGGGATTTCTAATGCTATGAATGACACGATCAGTTATGAGATTCTGATGACGAAGTGGAAATTGACTCGCTAGATACAGAATAGATAACTTTTCAGATATTAAAAATTTAACTTTAATGCATTTTTATAAAAACAGTTCACTATTGCTTGATTAATTTCACTAAATTTTTAATGTATTAAATTTTAACTCCTGGGTAAGTGAGAAACCAAAATTCAGCTACATCGATGTAACTTGAGAAGCCATTTGCCTTTGATGATGATTGTGAGGATTTTTCAGGATTTTGAATGCATTAGTCCGCGATTTGTTTTATTTTATAATGGTTTTAAATTATATAAATTTCAATCTAATTTTTTGTATCTGTCTTTATAAGACTACCCCGGATCTTGGGGAATTGTTTTTATGATTCAATTATCATCTTATATACGGAAATAAACAGTTTTATTTTTCTTTATAAAAAAATTTGATTATTTTACTTAATTGCATTATTATTATTTTATAATTAATTATATATTTTTATGTTTAAAAGAATAGGGAAATAAATAATCTTTCATCGTTTTCAACAGCTGACAAGAAATCTTCTATCTTTGTAAAACTCAATTATTATAGTTTAACAGTAATTTTACTGTAAGTGCAGGAATGAGTAATTGTTTTCTTTCACACTCCTTGGACGATGACTTGCGCACCTGATGTTGTGTTTTCAGAACACAAAATTCCTTTGATAAGGTATGGTTAGAAGGACTCATTTACAAACTCATTCACTATTTTTTCCAAGACACATTCGTTCTTTTCATCTACTCTTACAACACTGGGAGAGCAATTCAAATATAAGTACACAATACGCTCTCCACCCTTATAATTATTTCTGCAGGAGTGACCCAAGGTTCTTCAACTGAACCTCATTTATTTAATTTGTATCTTTATGATATCCCTACATACTTACTAATAATACTAAATATCTATGCAGTTGACACGGCTGTGCTAGCCATATCATCTGCGTATATATTTAATAATGTTACTAACGCAAAAAAAATTGACCCTAAATTGGTTACTTACGCTGTCAACAAACACCTTGAAATGATCGAATAATACTTTAATAATTTGAAAATAAAAAATAATGTTGATAAATCAGCTGCAATGTTATTTATCAGAAAAAAGAAATTAGACCTCCCCCCCCCACTTCTATCAAACAAGAATCCTATAGTTTCAATCAGCTAAATACTTAAGAGTTACATTGGATAAAACTTTTTTTCATTGATACAACATATAAACACAAACGCGAGAAAAGTTCTGAAACATGAAATGTAAAATCTACTCGTTAACTTGTCGATAGTCTAAAATGATTATTGACACTACTTGAAACTACTACTACTAGACTTTAAACACTACTTGAAACCAAAATACATAAACCGAAAAGCAGTTCGCTGAAATAATTGAAAATTTAACAAATTTAAGGTTTTCTTTCTCTTTACTTAGAGCAAGTTTGCTCCTGCCACCATCTCAGAATATTTCGAAAATAAGACATTGTCTTGAATTTCAGTCATGCTATTAGGGCATGCTTGGACTTTGCTTGGGGGTCAGACTGTACACTCTCTTCAAAACCCGAATTCAATCGACCGAGGAAGGCTCACCCCATTCGAAGCAGCAAGATATATTACAAACAAAACTGTTCATGTCCAAACAAGACGTATATCAAGTTGAACTTTGTTAGTACTATGTAAGATGAGGTACATTGAATCATTTGAAAGTAACACAAAATTGTTCCTTGTGTGTACAAGTTTAAATACAACATTTTTTAACAAGGACTACTTACACCTATTAGTTACCCATATTAGAGTGATTTTTCAATGTTTTACGTACTATAACTCCATGCGTTGACTGAAACTTTTCGCGTGTTCACTTAAATCCTATTCTCTAACAATGATCATAAGGTCGATAAAAGAAATGTCTTTTGGCATTTCCTCTTCCATTCTACAATTCCAATGTGGAACACTGCAACGAATCATTATGCGTTTAAATGGTTAGTCTTTATAAGGATTATTTTTACAACATAAATTAGTTAAATCGTTTCGAATATCAAACCAAGTATTTCTTTTTCATTTCTCATAGGTGTAACACTTACGATATCGGATTTGGACAGGATCCACTTCTTGAAACCGAGTGTCCCGCAGTCGCACGTCCAAGGGTTGTTGGCCAAGGTCACCGTGCTCAGGTCCGAGAGAGAGTAGAGAAGGGCAGTGGGAGGCTGTCTGAGGCGATTGTCGGACAGGCGGAGGTCTTTCAGTCCATCTGGGAAGCGTCCCTTCTCCAAGGTCTGCAAAGAATTGTTGGAGAGGTCTAGGCCGCCAATCATGTCCTCTATGACAAACGGACTAATCTCCGAGAAGATGACGCTCTCCTTCATTTGACGGGGAAGGTAGATCTCCATGGTGGTAGAGTTCTGCAAAAGTTCAGGTACGTTATCAAGGAATAAAATAGGAAGAACGATATTATGATGCCGGTTATTAGAATACTTATACATAAATTAACTTAATTAATTATTCCTAAACTTTAAAAAATTCCTAAACTTTTATTGTACATACATTATTTCTCTTTTGGTAAGTTTTTTATGCTAAACATTTTGGAACTTGTGTATTACAGCCACTTATTTCATGGAAGTCACCAGTTACAGGTTGGTGCCAAACTCTTAATAACTCGTCTTTAATGCATCTAGACAGCTACTGATTATTTATTAACGTTGCACTAGAGGCAACACGAGGGCTACTGGTGTCAGATCTCGTAATTTTGAACCTCAGTTAAATGATAAAGGCAACACCTGAGCTGCACCTCTCTCATCCAGCATCCACACTATGCCAATGGAACGGCTTTCAGCCCCGATAGATTTAACGTGTATCAGCCCCGGGCTACACGGTGGGTCTTAAGTGGCTCAAACTTAAGTGGATCTCGAACCTCCAACTCGATGAAAAATATTGGCCAAGAGTCCTCGACCATGAGCACTAGGATACTGCGGCCACTTATGGTATCTACACAAGTTATTTCTAATTTGTTTCGGCAAACTGCAACGTCATTTGGTCCATTAAGTTTTGATAAATGTGTGATAAGTTTCCATCGTAACCGAAATTGAATACTCTTTTGAGTTAAATTAATACACTACTAGCGCGTCACCCAAGTTTCATCACATGATATTACAGTCTTTAGGAAATTCGGATAATTTTGAAGTATATGTTTTCACCCACAACATTCGTGAATTCTTATTTAAATTTGTTTTTTATAAGGTGATGAAAGAACAATTTGAAACAATTATGGTGAATCTGTAAATTGTTGCGTAGATTGAGAAATATCGACATTTTCGAAATGTTAGTTGATGCCGCTATCTTCTCACATGACATTTGCCGATCTTCTTGCAAAATTATTCACACACTGTTAACATTTCTATCATTCACATTATTTTCTGGTTGGCCAGGCTTGTTCTGTAGACAAAGGTCCGTAAACGAGTTTGTTCCGTAGACAAACGTCCTTTCTTAAATCACCATGCCATGTAAAAATCGTACTCACCTTAACATTTGTCTTTGTAAGCCTCTTACATTAACTTAAATGTTTCTACAGCTGTTTTGCCGAAACGATAGCAAAATTTTATTTCATAACGTATTTCATTTTTTTTAAACTCTGCATAATTCATCTCCATTTCTACAGGGTAAATATAATAACAATTCTTGAAATATTTATAAATGTTCAGTTACCATTTTGAAAAAATCGGCTGCACTTTTATTTTTTAGTTTTGTGATGTTGCCACTAAGTAAAAAAATAACTCTAAGTTTTATGGAACAGCCTTTTCATGTGTATATATATATATATATATATATATATATATATATATATAAATAATTTCTGGCATATGTTAAGAATTTTTAAAAATGAATACATGGTTGAAAAGATTTCATTGAGAAAGGAAGTATAATCTATTCTGACTACTTGTTTGTGAAAGAAAAGAAAATTTGGGGGAAGTTGGCTTCCAGCATTCAACTAAAATATCAAAGGAATAAGGGTATCAGCAAAAAGTATGTGAATTCTTGTTTGTATATAAATATCAATTTAAAGTTTTAAAATATTTCATTTTTCACATGAATTTTATTTCTGTCCTCAAAAAAAGCTTTAAGATAAATTTTATGTTAGTAGTAAGAAATGAAACTATGTCATGCATAATCGTACAACGAACACTCACCCGTTAAACATTGTAAAACAAATGAAATTATAAGCAAGATGCCTTATGTAAAGGGTTAGTAATTTCGTTTCATTTTCTTCCGTAAATGTTTAACTAATGAAAGGGTGTTTTGGAAAAAGACCTCGATGTTTCAAACTTTAAGTGAACTGAATAACAAGAATAGTACAGGATGGTACAATCATAAAAGGGGGGGGGGGCTTATTAATATTCACAATTTTCATCTCCAAATTGGCATGGATGTTGTGGCTGTTAAAAATTAAAAAGGATCTAAATAATGGTGTTTATGAATTAACTGGTTCGCTTAATTAGCAGAGTTGACTAACTTTTAAGAATTTCTTTTTAACAAAATTAGATGCAGATGGTATATTTCTCATGTTATTACTTTTTTCAAATTTTGTTTTAATAATTTGAAAATAATTACTTCTCATTTGGTGCAATAAACTCGGAGAAGTTTCACGGTTAGAAACGTTTTTATCGACATATGCTCGAGAGACCCATTTAACGTTAGGGGAATCATTTTATAACCTATAGAATATTTGGAGGGCAATTTTATGAGATTTGAAATTAAAGATGAGAAATCAGATATTCAAAAATCTTCAGATTCCATAACGAAAAAATTCTTTGCAGTTTAATTAATACGTGAGCACCATACTTTACTTTTATTTCAATTACTAACATTGATACCAGTTTTGTTTCGCCACAGTCCATTTCAATATAATGGACTTGGAACAGTATTCCAAATGACGTGTTTTGACGGAATCAATCTTCGAATATGCAAACCTTTTAAAGGTTTGAAAGGACACGACTATTGTATTCCGATAATTTGAAAACCATTAGGTTAGTCAAATAGAAATTTCAAAGATTTTCGTTAAAAATATTTTTCTCCCGTTAATTCTAAATTTACGGATGTTGATTATATGCTTATTTTTACTAAAGTGTGTCAGCCTGACATATACTGCAAAATTGAAGATTTTTGCAAAATATTAATCGAATTCAGTTTTAAGTGAAATATTTATTATTTAAAACTGCATTCAAAGCATTTCTTACATGTAAAATCTGTTTTTGCAATACAATTTTGCAAACATTTTTATTACATTTGAAACAAAAGCTCTTGCGTTTATTTCTATAGTCTATTTCTTGAATTTGACAGTTTCGGCTATGTATTGAAAGCGTCGTCGACTTCATGTCTAAAATTATTCCTCAGTTTCTTAGTTAACTGGAAAATAAAATCTTTTCTTATAATGTTTACTTGAAAAGTCCCTTTACACAGAATTCATTGCCACATTTGTAAAGGTCACCTGATGGGGGTCTGCTTTGAAATATATACTGTTGATGTGGAGCTAAGTCTCGCGCGTCAAATAATATCAAGCGTCACAAACCTCATGCGTATTTATCTATCTGTTATCCATTGTCTCTTCCAGCATCTGATTGCACTCGGACGTCCAATATATAGGTCTATCGGAAAGTTCTGCCCATTTGTGAAAGGAAGTAATACATTTTCTATACATTTAATAACATATTTTCCGTCGTTACTTATGAACTCTTGCTAGCGTGATGATAATTCGCAAATACAATTTTTGAAAAATATCTTGTCCTTAAAGGCGAAGAACTCAAGTAGTGCTTCATTAACATTAGCTTCAGTTCTGAGCTTTTTTTTCTCTCAAAAAACTTTGCAGGGTAATAAACAAGTGATAGTTAGAGGGTGTTCGGTCTGAGAAATATGATGGATGTGACAGAAATTCCCAGCCTAGCTGTGTGATTTTTCGACGAATCGTCAAAGCAGCATGTGGTTTGACATTACCATGATGCAATATAATGTGCTTCAGACTGAGCATTATCGGTCTCCTTTCTTTCAGTACTTTATTTAAATCATTTATTTGCTGAAAGTACGCTTCCGAATTGAGGTTTTTGATACGTTTCAGAAGCTCGAAATGTTTTGGTTCTTGGACGTCCCACCACCAGATGTACAGCGTTCTTTTTATTCAGGTTCAATCTTGATTTAGAGGTGAAGGGGACATATTGTCCGGGCTGCAAGTATGCCTTTTCCTTACGATGTATTCGAAAATAATCAATTTTTCATCATCATTCGGTGCAAAATGGTTTGCTTTCGTTTCTTGCAAACAGAGATGTGCTTATGATGATTCAATTAAGCAATTTTTTCTCACTTAACTCCCGAGGCACCCCTCTGGAATGTTTATAGACCAATCCTAGTAACGACGAAAATTATATTGTACAATAAAAATTATTAAATGCATGAAAAATGTCTTAATTTTTATTCACATCGCAAACGAACAGAATCTTTCAGTTGACCCTAATATTATAGTGGCTGCAGATTCATTCTCGTAATCCTCTTCTATGGTTCTACATCTTTTTCATTCTGCAGTCTCTCTGTTACAACAGAATTTTACATTTCACATTTCCTAATGTCTCTCTATTACAGCGGATGCTACCATTTCTAGAATTCATATTCTATTACTTAATTACATATTAATTGATATATTACCACTGATTCGCATAAATAAGATGTTGAGTTGTTGGAATTACTAACACCCAAGAAAAGTTTATCAGGGCAGTTGAAAGGAGATAGGCTTCACTATTGTTACACAGTTTACGCCTCAGGTACTATCTACAAAATTTGTTCAGCTGTGATAGCTTATAGATAGTTTGTGCGCTTGAGGAATATCCAAGTGGGCATAAAACGAATATCGTTCTTACAAATCATTGTGATTCCATGCTCAGCTGTTCTTAGAATTTGAATAAGAATTCTCTTTACGCATATATCGCCAACAAACGATGAAATCATCTTATGAGTCAGACTGGCTCATAACCGTAAAATTAGGTTTACCAAATTCGAAAATGCGAAATGAAGTAATAAGTGGAAGGGAGGAATTAATATTTACATGCATTTCATTACTGCAGTAAAACCACCATTGTCTTAAAAATAATATATATATATATATATTTACGTGGAGGGACCTTTTGCTCTGAAAGTTAATTTATTAAATTTTTCATAAAATTCTTTCAGTATCCTTCAAAGTACTCTTTAGTGGAGTCGATGCACTTATCTAGACTTTTTTCTCACTATTTGAAGCATCTCTGGAATTCAACAATTTTGATATCGGGAAGTGCCCTCTGCGAAACTGTTTGTAAAGTCTCCTCATCATCGTAATGCTTCCCTTATAGATTTTTTTTTTATCATTCTTGGGAACTGCTAAAAAAAACGGGGTTAGGTCTGGCTAACACGGAGGGTGGGGAACTATAATCCATCCTTGAGAGCCCAAATAGCGGTTCACAAATAATGCCATATGTCTTTGGGCGCTGTCAGGATGGAAAAATCAGTCACCGCATCACTAGAGTTCCGGGAGTTTCCACCACACATCCTTCCGCAAGCATCTTAAAACTTACAATAAAAAGTGTTAGTTAATAGTTTGACCAGAAGGTACAAATTCCAGGTGCACAATTCCACGAACATAAGAAAAAGACAATGATCATTGTCTTAACTTTCGACTTCACTTGTCTTGCTTTTTTTGGTCGGAGGGAACTGAAAGTCTTCCACTGGCTAGACCCTTGCTTGATCTCGGGATGATATCGGTAACACCAACTCTCATCACGTGTAATGACCTTGGTCAAAAAGTCTGGGTCTCTTTCAATCTAACTTTTTTAAGCCCAGGCTCAAATTCAGACGAATGGGTTTTTTGATCCTGTGTGAACAGGCGAGGAACAACTTAACTGCAACATTTCGCATTTGCAAATCCTCAGTCAAAATCCGTTGGCACGAGCTTCAATCACTCCTGAAATTTTGCTGATAGGGAAAAGAGATCCTAGTTGATTTTTTGGCAGGTTTTCTTTTGTAGTTTGGCAATATTTTCATAGTTTCGAAATGGTAAAGAAAGCCCAAGACGAGCAAGAGCTTTAGCACTCATCTCATCGTTCAAAACACTCAAAAACTTGTGTTCGGCTCATAACATACATCTTGAAAGCTTGCTGAATATTTGGTACGTTTCCGCTGCCGAATTTTCAAGCAGGAAGCAACACACTCTTTGTTTCACATTCTTTGTAACGATTTCGTGGGGGGCATTGAGAACAACAACATTACAATCAAACGTTAACTTCTTACGCAGACCTCACTAGGGCAACTGATTTGTGAAAGTCTCTACTAGAGCCTCCTACAGGGAGAATTCTCCAGTACACATAAAAACGGCCGCACGCTTTCAATCCGGTTATTTATGGGTCCCCCTTCGAAATGAAATTTTAATTGAGACAAATTGGCACAACGCGGAAAATTAGCTAGTCTTGAAGTTAAATATGAAATTACTCTGTTAACATTACATTGTGGGATATAGTTTTTAATTATCATAATTTATAACTTTTAAAATTGTATTAAAAACTTCAACAAGTTTAAATACTACTTTAAAAACTACAACAACAAATTTATCAAGAGGAATGAAAATATGCATCAGCTTATTAAAAAAAAGATCTCATTATAGTCTTTAATGATTAGTATACAAATTACAACTAAGATGAAATCAACGGAAATAAAATTAAAAAACGCTTTTACAAATTTTAATAAAATAATTTTGAGATAAACGAATATCACAATAATTTCTAGTACAGTAAAATGTCGTCAAATTGTTTCAATTGATACAAGAACCGGTACGGGATATAGAAAATAAAGATCAATTGAAAAATGGGAAAAAATTAAATAAATTGAAACATATTAAAAATCAACTTTTTTTGAAAATAAATCGAGCATGAATAGAATTTCTGGAAGATAAAGATGTTTTTTTTTTTTTAAAGAAAGGTGCCGAAAAATTTCATTGCACTTTCCATTTAGATAATGTAGCATTGCATGGCATTTGTGATGGGGGGGGGGGTATTTAAACTTTGTTGACTTAGCGCAGAAAATATTTGTAAAGTTCTCCTCCCACCACTTTCATTTCATGCATTCATAGATGTTAGAAGATTTCAGTAAAGGAAATAATTTTTTATAAATACGTAGATGAAACTAATAAATGTTATTACAGAAATTTGCAGTTCGCTTCTCAAATCTCTTTTAAAAAAAAAGTTTTTCAAACAGACGAATTTGAGTTATCCAGAGATCCAAATTAGAAGTGAGATTATAATATGAACCTCCTACCCCCCCCCCATACAGATGCCTAAAATAATATGTGTAAAACCAGAAATATTAAATGTTTCACAAGAACAATAAATTTAGTAGAGTATAAAGTCAAACAACCCAACTTCAAAGATTATAAATATCAAATTTAGTAAGCAGATACTCGTATATCACAAAAGAGCGCGAAATTTAAATATAAATATATATGTTGTCTATTTTGTGACTAGCTTCGTTCCGAAAAATGTTTGTTGAGAATTAAACGAAAATGAATTGTGAGAATTTTAATGATTAGAAAATTATAAACGAAAGAGCCTTAAGAATTTACTTGAAATTTGTATGTAATGCGATTCAGAATATTTAGAATAATAATAGAATTTGAATTTTAAAATTTTTTCAGATAAATTTTCACATGCGTAAATCAGAAGCAGAAGATGGATCAGAAAACGTAAAATAAAATGCTGCTTTTTTGGTCAATTTCCTTTAAAATGTATTAAATTTAAATATCGTGTTATATATCGCAGTGAAAGTTTAAAACATTAGTTTTTCATGAAATACGAAATAAATTATGGAATTTTTAAGAAAATGTCATCATAAAATTTCTAACAATAGTAAACTTTGAAATATCGCGATTTTCATTGCCGACCTTTTCAATGATAAATTTTACAGATTTTCGATTTTCTGTCTGCAGCACGATCTAAAATTTTTTGATTACGACTACGAGGAACAATACAATTTTATAGATGAAATAAATAAATAAAAAAGCTCGAGTAATTTCTGAAAAAAAATGCGTATTTATTAGAACAGTTTCTTGTGTTTCAGTATCTTTCTCAATTCAACATTTTTTTTATAATTTTAAATTTATTTTTGAATAGTTACGCTCAAAAAATATTTAATGAATCTCGGTGAATTAGAAATGCTTTGATTATGTTGATTATATAGCAAAATTGATACCATAATCATAAAAGATCGCATCACTTTAACGAAATAAGTTTTTAAAAAGTTCAACCTATTCGCAGATTGAAGGTCATACAGAGATTTCAATGTAAAAGGAATTTCAATTCAACTATAAAAGGAATTTCAATTCAACTATAAAAGGAATTTCAATTCAACTATAAAAGGAATTTCAATTCAACTATAAAAGGAATTTCAATTCAAGACAATATCTTCAACTTGTTTACATATTTGGTTCCCCTAATCATACCAAGTTATGAATAAATTTCCTTAAGATCTCATACAACAAAAAATAGAAGTCCTATAATTATCTTACGATTCTGTAAAACCCGAACAGATTTTTGATAATGGGCTTGGTTCCTGTGACCTAATTTTTCAACTTACTCCCTCACACCGAAAATTCTAACAAGTTAAATTTCGAAGAATATATTCCCACTATTAAAACTAAAAGACTAAGAAAAATCCCTCTTGATTATTTTGGAATAACCTTAATTTTTATTTAATACTTTATTATTTTTCTTCAATTTAAACTCTAAATTCCTTTCTTATTTTTCTCTCATACACATCGCCTCATTGACCCACACAACTCCTCTCTACCCACTTTTCCGCCTTCACAATAGCGCCCATTCGAGGTAGCCAATAAAAACATTCCCCATCGCAATAAAATAGTATACATAATTCAGTCAAAGAACTTCAAAATCCTACGAAGTCCCCAACCTTACTAGTCTTCTGCAACAGCGAATAGGAACATATCCTTCATCCTCATCAACCAATATCAATCCTACATGCTCTACAGAGCATTCGAAATCCATTTAAAGCTAAGTTTCTACAATCATAGTACCAACACGAGTTTGGAAGTCGCTCTCGAAGAAAGCGCAACTTGGGTGCATTACACTGAACACACAGATATTCTGCTTACAAGGATCAACCGAACACTGCTCAACTCACGGACACAGCTTCCGCCTCTTAGCGCGGCAATGAAGGAATATCATGGACACAATTTTCGCCCCTTGGCGTTACGATGAATGAATTGCCTAACCTTAACAGACGATCTTTCAAATGTCGTGCGAATCCTGTCACTTCCAGTAAGGTCAAAAGTTAAAGAGTGTTTGCTCTCACCAGTTTATCTAATTACTTAAGAGCGCGAATACGCAAGTATGAAACGTAACTATTCAATAGAAATTAAATGGGATGGATGAATCCAAAGTCATTTGTCTCTCTCTCTCTTTTTTTTTAATTCCTTTTCGTTGAAGGTATGTCAATTATGTCCAGTTATCTGTTCAAGTGACATAAACCCGGATCCTAGATTCAATAAATGAATATTTGATCAGACATAACGTTTCTTTATTTGTTCGGGAGTATTCTTGTTTCAATTCTTGATCGTTATCTAATTCTTATCTGTTTAATTATATGAAAACGGATATAAAACTACTGGGTTATTTAAATAAATACTTATTTTTTGACTTCAGTAATCCAAGAATGAGGAGGAGTTTCATAAACCACTTTTGTAAATCTTACACACCAAACATGGAGGTAAAATAACCTACAAGTGCTTGCAACGACTGTCTTCAACAACGCACGAAGTTAAAACTCCCTATTAATTAACCCAAAAGAGTCATCTTTCTTAGCCTGGTTGGTAAAGGCGCAACAAGAAGTGACAGATCAACTTTTCTGCGGGCCCACTGTTCCAGGGTTCGAAATGCAACATGCACTTCAAGGTCAACTCTCTCTTTCTCTCTGCAGGGTAAAACCACCCAACGCCGAAGTAGTGACTCTGGATTTGAAAACTAGATGGCAGCACACTATAACTATTAATTTCATAAGCCCCCAACTCAAACTTGCATCTATATGTCTAACTAAGACAACCGCACTAATCACGTCCAACGATATTCAGTCTCTGGGGCACGCATCTCGACGAGACCCGCCACTCAACTAGAGATAGCCGATGACGTCAAATGGAAAACTGTTCCACTTGATACCTAATTCAACAGGGATGGGATATGTATCAATTGCAATAATGGCTGGAAAAGCAACCTTCTTTATAAATACCAATATTCCTTCTTCGTATTATCACGATGATACTGGAGGGGGAATAAGCAGTGACTTTCAACAACTACGCCAGAAGTTAAAACGCCTTATTAACTAACCGGAGTGAAACGTTTCTCTTTACCTTGTTGATGTATAGGCGCAGCAAAAAGCGACCAGTCAACTTTTCTTCGGACTCACTGGACCAGGGTTCGAAACGCGGCCGCCAGCAAAGGTTAACTACAACCCCCTCTACGGGTTGAGAAACTACTCACCACCGAACGCTCTTTGGCTATTTTTAAAAGTATGCCGTGGTCATGTGATTTCTGTATTACTGTCGGATCTACGTGTTCAATCAATTAACGGCAGTATGAAACTGATTTGTACTTTTGGTGAGTGGAGTGAGTTTACCATTTTCTTACCTCGACGGTGGCCGACGATGCGTTGGCGATTTGAAAGAGTGTCGGCAGGTGTTCTAGTCCTCTGGAACTGCAGTCCACCGATACGAAGTGTTGGTGACCGCGTTGGGTGCAATCACAGCGGCATTCGGAAGGACACCGGGCAGGTGGAGTTGAGTTGATCGCGGTCTCGTTGGAGGCTGTGCATAAGGGTACGTCCGTGCTGGGAATCTTGGAGGAGTTCAGCTGCAAGAGGAATGGCAGCAGCTTGCAGTCGCACTTGAAGGGGTTTCCTGCAAGAACCAAAACACTATTTAAGCATGTTTGTGCGATCTTCCCTTGATGAGTGCGCGTAGAAAAAATAATAGCATACAAAAAATAATACGCTGCGTAAAACTGTTAACAAGAAGAGCTCTCTATTTGAGACTAGATCATGCGATGAAAAAAAAGAATGCTGGGGTGAGAAGCTGCTATGTATGTATTGCATGATTCTGAAATCTGAGGAAGATGACACTTAAGTCGATATCTCTCTTCCCTGAGCTTCCACTTCTTGTGAAAGCCGAGTTTTCAGAGTAACTGATTAATAACAGACGAATTCTGTCCTCTTTGTTCCGAAGACCGTTGTGTGGACTGAACGCCCTTGGGGACGACATTTTGGAATTATTTAAATTTTGCCACGAAATACCGATTTTATGAAGCTTTGAAATTAGAAAAATACTATCAACACATTAGAGCGATATCATTTTTCTGTCAAGAGCGCAATTTATATGAACGATGAGAAAGAATTGAGCCTACTCCCAAAACAAAATAACTGAAAAGAAAACAGTTACATTAATTTTTTTAATGTAGATAACTCTTTTCGAGAAAAAAACTATTATCTTGATAATATTACCAATCTAGGATAGAATGCTGGCGAACTGAAATTTTTGTAAAAAGTAATTTTAATTTCCAATTTATAGCACTGTGAAAAGATTCGAATCATTCTAAAATCTCAATTACTGTCAATTCCCTGTAGAACATTTCAAAAACACATCTCAGGTAAATAGAAGCTTAAACGTTGAGGATATTGTGTTTTGAGACAGTCCAAAATGTAAAAAATTTCATTCTGAGAAAATGTTAAAATTGACATTTAACGAAACGTTTTACTTGAAAAATACATCTTGATTCAAAAGTTCCAGATTTATAAAGTTATCCTTCTTTACCTTCTATATTACTAATTTTGTTTCTTTCGGAAAGCTCGAAGAATATTTCTACGCCTCTTTGGCTTTGTGTCTGCGTGTAGTATTGAGTGATGAATTCTACAGCTGTCTAAACATTTATATCCTCGTAAACTAAAAAAAAATCAAAATTACCAATATTAATCTTTAAAAAAAACTATTAAACAACCCATAAATTCATCATTAAACTGAGTAACAATATCCATAGGCTCCAAATATTACAGTTTTGAAATTAACTAAAACTTCTTTAAGAATTCTTTGCCAAAATGAAACCAAATGAAAAGTATGGTAAAAAAATATGATAAAAATACATTTATTATTATTTTTAAAGATTTTAAGTTAAATGAATTTATTTGTATATGAAATGTATTTATACTAAATTTTGGGGATTTTAATAAGCATTCTAACTAATTTGGTTTGCAGAAGTACACTTCCGGATGCAAAATGTCATTATCAAGTGATATTGCAAAAGTTGCAATTCGGCTTTTAAATTAGATAGGGACCGAATTCCAACACATTCTTAAAGATATAAGCTTCAAGAAAAAGCTTGAAGAAGAAAATCAATATTTTTGAACGAAAATGGTATTTTGAAAGTGTATTGACACACCTTAAATATGATGCAACTCAAAGTGCTTACATCTGTGTAGTAGAGGTGCCATTCCCGTCACTTGACTCGGGTTACAATTCACAATTCCCTTGGATTGCTTCGAGTTTTCCAATCCTCATCTTTTGAGGACTCCAAACTCACTAGTCCGAGTTAACACAGATGGTATAAGAATCGCCTATATAACTGAGCCAATAGGGAATTCTTTGCTACACCAGTTGTCAAGACCTCCTCCGAAGATTAAATAAGAAGTAATACATTATCTTATCCCAAGAAAGTTTTTAACGTAATTAATATTTGAACCTACATGAAAGTTACAGATCATCTAAATTAGAGACGCATTGACGAGCTTTAATGCTCATTATGTGCTATCAATAGTGTTTCTCTAAAAGAATGGACTGCTGAATGGTTGAAAGAAATTTTCATGTTTTTTAATAAAAATAAGAGTAAGTAATCGTAATCTTTTTGACATCACTTTTATGATGACCGTAATTTGGCGCATACAATGTTCAAAATTCATTATAAGTTCGACCCAAGTCGAAGTTGGATTCCTTCTTATGAGAATTTAGCAGATTATTGGCAGCAGAGTCGCAGGCAGTGGATTGTGATTTCTAATCTCGATTCCATCGAGTAGCTCGATGATTAAGGTTCATATGATCGGTGAAATTCAAACCAACTTCGTCAAACACCATTCAACAGAATAATGTGGACATTTTGAATGCCGGTAAGTCATGGATATCCGAAAGACGGCGATTGGAATAACAAGAGTTCCCAGTTGCCCAGGTCAACTACTACATAAGATGATTGACGAGCTTCAGAGAGTCATTGGTTATGCTTAGTTTATAGGAGAGAGAAATGACAGAAGAGAGACATTTAAATGGCCCCCCTCGGCGAAATGTCATATTCAGAAAGAAAAAAAATTGTGAAAACAGCAAAAGAGAGGCAATGATACTTCAGTATCAACGCTGTGTGGTAATGAAGTTTTTCATTTTCTTACATTTTTTATTTTAAACTTTTTTACTTTAATTTTTGTAGGTTTTATTACATATATTTTTTGAATTTTCAATATGGGAGGTTTATAGGAAGAGACCATTTGGTGGTTTTGTGAGCAAAATTAAATATTGAATGTGGATCTGTGAATAGAGTTTGGGCCCTGATAATATCGTTTTAATGATTTAAAACAGTGGTGAATAAATTTCGTGAGAGTTAGGTGATGCGTGTTTCCATGGACTCAATTTTTAGATTATTGTGAATTACTGTGCTCCTAATGTATCAAGGAGGTCATGATCCTGAGAATCTTTATTTGCATAATTTGAACTTTTTTCATGTGGGTTGGGATGGTTGATCTCCAAATAGAGGTGGCGTAAGTCATACATGGGCGAAGAACCTGTTTATAAAGAAGCACTTTGTTTTTTAATGAAAGAATAGATTGTCTGCCAATTAAGGAAATGTATAAATGGATTTTATTCCAAAATTTGTCTGATTAATATTTAATGTGTTGCCTGTAGGTTAACCTAGAATCTAATTCAAGTCCCAGATAACCACCACCGAAACCAAGTTTATCTCATCTTCGAAAAGTTCTAAATTCAAAATTGGGTCGATTTTCCTAAATTTTCTGAAAATGATGGCTTTTGTTTTGTCAACATTAGTTACAATCCTCCAGTCCGTAAACCAAAGGTTCAAGAGTGTCTAGATAGTTTTGGAAAGCTTTAAATGTGTATATGAGATTGTCACCTTGTGCGAGCTTAGCGGGGTCATAAAGATACAAACTTGGGTTGTGGAGTGGTGTGGAAAGTCTGTCGTGAAGATATTGTGCAAAAACTGGCTTAAGACACTGCCCTGCGGACAGCCCGCAGCCATAGTACCTTTATTTGAGAGACTATCTTTAATTTTGACCTGAAATGATCTGTTCTGTACAAAAGCTGTGAATAATTCTAATGAGGTGTGCAGGAAATTTGAAATTTATCATTTTGTATATCAGACTATCATGCCACATCCTACCGAATGCTCGCTTAACACCCAGGAAAATACCAATAGTGTAAAATGTGTGCGTGAAACCTTCATTAATGATGTTTGTGACTCGTAATTAGTTGAGGAATAGTGGAATGACCCTCACGGAATCCAAACTGCTCCGGAGGGATACAATAAATTTCATTACTGTAATTTTTAATCCTCTTTAAGATAATTCTCTCGAAAATCTTAGCAGTAGTACATAATAAACTAATGGGTTTATAATTTTCAGTAAATATGTGATCTTGCCTTGGTTTGGAAGTCATAACAATATTTGCTTCTTTCCAAACTTAAGAGAAATAATTTAACACAAGACAATTAGTTATAACTTTGGTAAGGTTTGTAATTGTTTTATCAGGAAGATATTTTAGAACTTGGAATCGAATCTGGGCTAGGGGCTTTTTTATTGACTAATTTTCTAATGATTTGCTTGATATCATTTGGGGTGGTCAAAGGGGAGGGGTTAGAAAGAGTGTGTTTATTATCAAGGAAATCTGAAACAACTTTTTCCACTTCCTCAATTTTGTCACCGAACAAGGGAAAGCATTTCCTTGGAAGATAGCTTCAAAGTTTCTTTAAACGCTTCAGCTTTTTCAAAATCTGTATTAGTCATTCCGCTATGCCCAGGTCAAAGTCGGCATTCATTTTGATTTTTTTTTAATTACAGTCACATTTAGAAACAATACGAATATTATTGGTGACATATCTCGTCATTTCATACCTCGCTAAAGTGACGAGAACGACGCTTAAGCTGGACTCCACTCTCAAATCTTTCATACCATACTAGCTTGGGGACTCGGAGCCTCAACAGATTTCAGGTGCATCTACCCCACTACACGGCGGATTTTAGATGGATTAGGACTCGAACCCACAACTGGATGAAAAGAACGCCGACTGCGAGGTCGTGACCATAAACACTCGCTGCCGCTGCGACAAATTCAGCTTACAAGTCTTCACAAAGTGTGATGTATTGGTCTCGTTTTCGAAATTACGAGGCCAATCACCAAATTTATTTTCAATTACATAGCTCTAAGGTGCACACAAGACCGGTTTAGTTTTAGTTTTTATTAACGTCGCACTAGAAGCAACACGAGGGCTATTGGCGACGGACCTCGTAATTTTGAACCACGGTCAAGTGACGAGGACGACACCTGAGCTGGCACCCTCTCTCCTAACATCGACACCACACCAACGGGAGGACTTTGGGCCCCGAACAAATTTAACGTGCATCAGCCCCGGCTACAAGGCGGGTCTTTGGCAGCCAAGGATCGAACCCGCGACTGAACGAAAACAGCCGGCCGCTAGTCTACGACCTTGACCACTAGGCTACCGCGGCCCCGCACACAAGACCGGATCTCACACCTTCTAGCATCGCTAGCAGGTGAGGGCATTAGAGCTTTACTGTTCTGAACTTCATACCACTTCTGGATCGTTTGAATGTAACAAGAAATTACGTCACCAAAAATCAGGTGAAAATGAACACAAAAGCCAGGGAATAAATCTTTGCTTCTATATCTGTTTTTAGTTTTCTTCTGTTTGTGTGACGTCATTCTGTGGTGTGTCTACATTCGAAGAGGAAAAGAGTATGGTTTCCGTCTGGCATTCTCAGAAGCTCTAAAGTGAAACGTTGCACAGAGAACAGGTGTTTGGAATGAATGACCTTCAGCGATCGAACACAATACAACGGAATGACGATTGCTTTTCTTTATCTCGATTGAAAAAGACTATTTCCCCCTGTGCCCTGTATTCCTGATGCAAGATGCATTCGTTTCATTGACCTCCACAGCGCAGCAAGTTCTTTTCCCGTTTCATAATTCTCGTTGTTTCGTCTCAGTGCATAAAATGTGCTCTTTTCCTGCCATTTCACGGCCTACTATCGATTGCCAATCTTTAATTTTATCAGCCTAATCACAAAAATATAAGTATAAAATGAAATATCACTGAATTGAATTACAGTACTCTCTCGGGGCAGATATCGGATTGCCGTAATAAACTAATAATGATATATTTAAACAGCAAAAGCTTTGTATTGTTGTATGAATACCATACACGCAAAGGAAGAGTCAAACACACTAAATAACTAAAACAAATGCATTGCTTTGCATTCATAGCCTACGTTATTCAATTGAAATAGAGTGGCAGCGATAGTCTAGTGGTGATGGTCGCGAATTCAGGGGTGGTGTTGTTTCGTTGAGTCGTAGGTTCTAGCCTTGATGCCACTGACGATCCGCCATACAGTGGGGCTGATGTACGTTGAATCCGTCGAGGTCCCCTGTCTCCCGTAGGGGTGATGTGGAGAAGGAGGTGCCAGATCAGAAGTCATCCTCGTCACTAAACCTGAGGTTAAGAATTACGAGGTCCGTCGCTAATAGCTCTCGTGTTGATTCTCAGTGCGAGGTTAATATAACAATCAAAATCCCTTGAAGTCGAAGGTATAAAACAACGTTTCTAAGACTTGTCAGCCTGTTTAAAAAAGCTAGATAACTGGTCAAGTCCGAGAAAGGTAAATAGCCAGGTTGAGTACTGTATATTTAAAATCCTCTTTTTTGCTTAAATTTTTTAACATTCAAACGAAAATTGTAAGCGATAGAGAATTAGTTTCTTAAATTCTTCTATATTTTCATTTCAGATCTTTGAATAATATTTGCAAAATAGTTGAGCATGTCTCGCGATGGATGTTCCCTCCAAAATTATCTTTATAATTTACAGTTGATATAAATGTTTCATAATTATTGAAAAAAAGGCGTAAATCATAAAACTTCTCAAAGCCCGAGCATACAACAAAACTGTATGCTTTGTTTCAGTTCACGATGAGCAAAAATCCCCCACAACAGGGGACTAATGGGTACAAATGTATCTTTCTGAGCTATAGTCTCCAAATATTCCAAGAATTCTGTTTGAAAACATTTGTTTCATCGGTTGGGTTTGGTTTTATTAACGTCACACTAGAAGCAACATGCGGGTTATTGGCGCCGAGCTTCGTAATTTTGAACCTCGGTCAAGCGACGATGATGATACCTGAGCTGGCAACCCCTCTCCTAACTTCCACACAACGCCATGGGAGGCCTTTGAATGAGGACAGATTTAAGGTGTATCAGCTGCAGTTGCACGGCGGGGCTTTTGTGGCATTCAAGGCTCGAACCCACAACTTGAATACCGCGACCATGATCATTAGGGTACCGCGGCCACTCGTTGAGTGATGCGAATTAAAAGCTAATTTCTAAATAACGCTTGAGCGAACGTTTGAACGTGATTGCCGAGGACATATGGAATACCCATGGCCGTCTATCTTTTTTTTTTATTGTCTATTCTACAACTTCTAAAATTTTATTCATTGAATTTAGAATTATTCTGTACATTATCAAGAAATGTGCACTCTTCAAGCGAAATATTTGAGTATTGTCGAATGTCCATGGAACAATTGTTCTCCCTAAAAATACGATAATATGAGAGTCTTTCAATAAGTCCTTAGAAATTTCAAGAGATGGCGCTCGTAGCATCGAAAATGGCTTTTCCGGCCGCCGATGAGATCATCTTTGCCCTTTTTTTAAAACGATTCACCGGAAACAACACAATGTTTTAATTTTTGCTTGATTTCCGATGCATAATGATGAATCCAGATCTCCTCGATGGTGACAACTCGACCCAAATTGACGCCGACAACTCGACGCGACAGTAATCAAATTTTGATTTGGCAGCCAAATCAAATTTTGATGGCAGCACCAAATGCGAACAACAATTTACCTTAATGATGCCATCTGTTTTCACATACAAGTACATTTTGAACCACCCTCAGATGAAAGTTATTGATCCTACTCATATTGTAATGGAATAATTATTATATTTCGGTTTTAAATTGAATGGGGGATTGGAAAAAGGATGATTCAAAAAACATGGGAAATTAATTAAGATAGCCAGTCAACCAATACTTTCTCAATCTATGAGTAGAGCGTGAAAAAAAAATTAAATATTACTTCATATCATAATATAGCAGTCTTTCCGTCATTGAGTGAAAAAGAATAACATTCAAGGAATGTTTTTTAACTTTATTTCACACACCCCAACCAACCATTTTATTTATATATATTTATTAATTTTGGAATCTTAACCTTTTTCCAATTGCCCATTCTATTTCATTATCCAGGCGGTTAAGGGGAAGAATATTATAGATTAAGTGATCCTATAAGCAAAAGCGAAGTTCAAACAGACACTGTATCACAAGTAGGTGCACATAAGAGGGTTTCAATTTTTTTAATTGGTCGTCCTGTCTACATAATTAGCTTCTCAAGATAGGTAATATTCCACAATTATCTAAACATTATTTATCGTAAGACGAACTGTTGGGTGTTTTGCTTTCCAATTAAAAGGCGGGATATTTTTTTCTTGGGTCTTTCAGTGGAACCACGTGACATCCTTCCTGGACCCGCTTCCGTCCTAGTGGGATGTGGTTTCGGGTATGGTGCCGAGTCTCGCGCGTCTGCCTAAGCTATACACAAAACGTCTGAAGGCAAATGATATACTGAGAACTCGAATAAAAATGTACCAATAGAGCTGATAATTAACTTAAAATAAGAGATATACTTGTATCTGAAATTAAATCATAGCAAGATAATTGCGAATAATTTTCTTTAAGGGATACAAAAAGAACCTTATTTTTTTATTATTATTTACACAAAACTTATATTTTTTATTATTATTATTTCCCAATTTACGTTATTTACATCGTTTATTTACACAAAAGAAAATATTTTGATTAAAAAAATACTAATGTAATTATCTGTTATAATTAACAAAAAATATTCGATTCGAACTCAGACTTCTAAGGGTTTTTTTGTATAAAAGGATTTGATACTTTTTATAATGGCTTTTCATTGTGTGTGCGTGTGATTAAATTAATTTTTCTATTCAAAATATTCCTTTAGGTTCAGATTTTGCTCGAACAGCCACCATACATACATTTCAAAAATTTACTTAATTCTCGAATTTTGTATCCAGAGATTCTAAACGGACTTAATATATCAAATCATTCAGTAAAATTCGCATTAATTTTATTGTACACATAGATATTTCATTCACCAGTTTTAATTTATACGAACATTTCTGTCCGTTTCTGATATTCTTACAAATTTAACAAGATTTGATAATTTCCTTCGTATATAATGTGTGAAGTTTTAAGAAATGTAAATACAAAAATTTTTCGAAGCCATTTACTGCTCAATTATTAATTACAAGACGTATTTTGAAATTTCGGAACAATTTCTGAATATCTTGTTTATTAAAACTGATTTGAAAATGAAGCCCTCATTGGCTTACCTTCTTTTTCTGTTAAGTACGGGCTTCACGATCCTGAGGGTTCCTAGTGATCTTTTTTTTCCCCATGGGGTTCGCCTTCTTTGGTTAACACACGTGACACCTAGCTATCCTTCTCTATTTTTGACCCTCCTTCTTGTCAAACAACTTTTCCTATTTTCCATATCTTCAAACGTTTACAGCACAGCTTTAGCTTATTGGCGCAGCATAGCCGCAGCATTAATTAACTATCACTCACTCACTCAAAAATGAAAATTGTGGATGCGACGAGATAACATCAGAACTTAATTTGCAAAGTAATTAGTTTATATAATGGAATCTATTTAAAGAAATGAAGATTGGAGGACAGGACTAATTATACGTTACCCGCGAGGTAAATGTACTTGAGTGTCTCCGGGAATTGTTCCCGTTTCAGCGTTCGGATCCTGTTGTTGCTGATCACCAAGTACTGCAGTTGATCGAGCCGCTGTAGTTCAGTACCGATGGTCGAGATCCGGTTGCCCTGCAGGTAGAGTTCTGTCAGCTCGTTCAGACCTGTGAACTCCCCTTCTTCGAAGACCTGTAAATTATCGCACTTCTTCAGCTGTTTTTTTTTATGAAAGCCGCACACACTATTCGAGATGGCATCATTCAAGGATGTCGCGCGAAGAAATTTATGCATAATCAAGGAATACAAATTTAAGATAAATAAAAATAGTTTCCAACTGATTTAGTTTATTAACGCACGAAGAACACGAGTGTTACTGATGACGAACCTTGCATTTTTGGATCGTTAACTGATGCAAAGGAGCTTACCAAGGGAAGCGCCGACCTTAATAACAAGGGTTTAGAGAATAGGTTCTCAATCATTTTTGGCCTACTGTCCCATTCTCCTAAAATAATTATTTAAACGCCTTTCATAAAAAATAACTCTTATCCTATTCTTGAAATCAAAAATGCAGTTATGGGTTTTCAGATATGTAACAAATATTTAAAAATACTTCTTAAAGCCAGAAGAAATTAATTAATCATGCAGAAACACTACTTTTTTCCACTCTTTAGAATACATATTATTTCATGCAATCAAAAGAAATTATCTAAGTTTGAGAAGGAAAGTAGGAAACTCTCCATACGACTCGGAACACTCATTACACTCGGAAATTCGAGGTAGCGTATTGGCCGAAATCTCGATCTTGTCGTGATCTGTCCAAACTCTTAAATATAAGCTTTGTTGATCGACCCGGACCATTCACGCACACACTGTGGTGCTCTGTGTGATGCACCACGCTTGCACGATCATATGCTTGTCAAGCCCTCAGGGGCTTACCTTCTTTAGGGAGATATGGGATCGTGACTCTGAGGCAAAATAGTGATCTTTTTCTTTCCTAAAGGGTTTACTGTTAGTAGTAAACAAGGGTGACGTACCTCCGACGCACACTAGCAATCCATCTCTATTTTCGACCCTCCTTCTAGTCAAACTATTTTTTAATTATTTTTTTTTCCATTTTTTATACATCTAGATCACAATTATACCTTGTGTCCCTCTGTATTTGTTAATTTTCAAGAGAAAAATGTTGATTTTTATATAAAAAACAATTATTATTTTGTTTTAACGAATACTCGTCTGGCATTAGGTATGTCATCATAGATACACAGGAGGGCACAATTATAATTAAATGAAAAATTGTTGAAAAACATCAGTACTAGTGTTTTTACGAAAATAAGACAATGAACATAACGGAATATTTCTACTGTGAAGGTAAATTAAGGAAATAAAAATTTCCACCGAAACTACACGGAGTGCGTCTCGTGTGGTTTTTACTTGTTAAAATTGGCTCCCGGCTCGAAATGAGTTTGACATGCTAGAATCAGAAAGTATTTGACAGACTCAAGATAAACAATTAAATGGTTCAATAAAATTAACTGAGTGCAGAGTGAGCATGAAACTTCATCTAGTGAGTTTAAACAATTCCAATTTAACGTGTATGATTGAAAATGCATATAAGCTATGCCCGTCTGATAGACCAATGTAGACAGCGATTCCCCGTGCACCATTCGGCTGCTAGCAACATTTGGGACATATATGATACACCCGTCTCCAAAGGTTTTCCGTCCCTAAAGTGGTGCCCAGTAAAGAGACTCACCTGAATGCGGTTGTCTGTCAGGTTGAGCGAGGTGAGGAGGGATAGATACCGGACGCACCCATTCAATGTTCGAATCCTGTTCCTGCTGAGATCCAAGTAGATGAGATCCTTGCGGATGTTGGTGAAAGTAAAGCGGAGCACAGTTTCGATCACATTTCCCTGCAGGTCAAGCATCTGGACTCCGTGTACCCCCCGAAAATCCTCGGGGCCAAGGGACCGAATGCGGTTATCGGCCATAGACACTTCCGCCATCTGACTGAACGGCAAAGTGCGTGCCAGTGATGTCAGAAGGTTTTTGTTCAGGAATACTCGCTTCACGTTATAAGGGAGCTCGGCTGAAAAAAGAAAAGAATTTATCACTACATTTCAGTCGTCCAAGACATTCATACTCATTTCCAATAAAGAATATTTCGCTAATTACAAACAAATATTTCCCTTAAGAGTCGCAGTTCAATGATATTTCTTAATGAGCGTTGAATTACATTGATTATTTAGTTAACGTAGCCCTAGGAAGAGACATAAGGGTTACAGACTACGGATCACGCAATTTAGAACATCATTCAAGTAACGAGTACGACACCTGAGCTGGCATCCCCCTCACCAAACTCTTATATCACGGCAATGTGAGAACTTGGAGCCACGTAAGATTTAATACACATCAGTTATTTAAGAGATTTTCTTAGTGTATATATTAATTACGTTTTTTTTATCAATTACGGTTTTTTTTTATCTTTTGCGTTTAATTGTATTGAATACACAAATCATATGTCAGTCTTCATTATTTTCCTCATTATATTATGCTTTGGAATCGGAATTCCATCTCCGCTACCCATAAAGCACGCGAAACTAAAGAAGTCCCCCAAAAAAGAAAAATTTTAAGCAAAATTTTGCAAACCTTATCTATTATTATTCATTTTTCTCTCTCTCTTTCTGTCTCCTATATTCATCTACCTAATCTTTAAATGTGGGGAGCCGAGTGGAATCTAGCAGTCCTAATTCTACATAAGACCCATTGTATTGAATAATAAGAGAGACTGCATTTTAAGTGGAATTGTGTTTTAAACTCCACACGGGGATTGATGTGGAATGCAGAAAGGTAATAATCTAAAATTGTTTGTGTCTCACTTGATCGTGATTCAAAATCCCGAAATCCACCACATGTAACGTTATTTCATGGATTGTGGCTAATAAAATCAAACCATAGGAAAAAAATTCCCCATAGCAAAAAAGTTAGGTGGATTTCCTATTAATATAGTTTTGTTTCAATTCAAATCTTCGTCATTTATTGTAAAACAAAAGTAAATGACTCTTGTTTGATAAAATTATAGCAAATACTTGTAAAACAAAAGTAAATGACTCTTGTTTGATAAAATTATAGCAAATACTTGTAAAACAAAAGTAAATGACTCTTGTTTGATAAAATTATAGCAAATACTTGTAGAAATCTTTTCTAATATAGAGTAATCAATTACAAAAAATACTTTTGCACACTCCTAAATATTCTCTTCTCTTGCAAATCGGACCTCTTACGTTGGATACTTTGTTATTTAACAATCCATTGTGTACTTCAACTGTTAACAAGGAGAATGTTGGGGGGGAGGGGAGGAAAGTCAACCTATTTTGATTTAAGATACCTCAAATTGTTCGTTTCGATCCCGTGATTAACATTGTGAGGTGTAAATGTTTCAAAGTGCCTATTTTCAAATGTCATCTTAGCGCACTTGCGCATTGTTATTAAGTGGCGGTGTAGCCGGTCGAGTAAGGCGTCTATGTTTATTGTGTTTTTGTATATTGCACGTTCAATTCCGTTTTGGACTATTGTTTGCACTTGCCTCTGTATTTTAATCTGTAAAACTTATTTTTTATTATTATCAATTCTTAAATTGTGATATAATAAGTAAATTAATTAAAAATGAGTAACTTCATCACTTTCGAAACCAGTTTTTTCTCCGATCAACTGCTGCTGCAAAGGTTCCTCCATTAATTAGACAATTCATTTGCAGACTTACCAAAAAATTTGAAGTGACATTGGTTCAAAGGCTTCCATTCACTTTACCGGAAGAAGATGAAAACCTGGGAACGATTGTGCACTAAATGTAGACGCCTTACCAGACAGGTTTGCCATCACTTGCTGGCAGTATACAAGTACTCTCAGATGACATTTGCATATTGCGACATTGAATCATTTCCTCCTTATAGCGTTTGAGGCGGTTGTCTTAGAAAACAATACTAGAAGTTAAAACACCTTAATAATCTACTCAATAAGGAAGTCTCTTTTGGTTGGGTTGAAAAAGGGGCAGCAAAAAAAAGTTCGGTCAACAATGGACCTCATGTACCAGGGTACAAGTCTCTTTTGGTTCGGTTGAAAAAGATGCAGCAAAAAAAAGTTCGATCAACAACGGACCTAATGGATCAGGGTACGAATGGACCGGCACCCCAAGACCAACAACTGAACTCTCCCTCCCTGGAGTCAAAAACCATCAATGCCAAATGTTAATCAGGGAGTCGAAAGGAGCAATTTGAAGCATCCTGCACCAAAATTGGTTGAAACTTACCAACCAAACTTACCCTGTAAGTTTTTTAAGTCAAGCATACATTTAAGGAATGGATAGAAATGGTCTTTACCATTGAACTCTCTGATTTGATTGCCAACGAAATCCAACTCCACATTGTATCCGAATGTAACGGTTTGGTTGGTCACTTCCTCGATGAGGTTGTAGCTAAGATCTAGAGTGGCGAGGATGGACAGTCCCTCGTAGTGATCGACATCGAACTCTCGGATGAGGCAGTGGTCCAGGTATAGGAAACGAGCGTTCTCCAACTTACCGTTGAAGGAGTCAACGCTCACTCTCTCGAAAGGGTTGTAGGACAGTTGCAGAGTCTCCAGTGTCGTCATATTCGGATGAAGCACGGAATCCAAGTCCGTCAGATTGTTGTAATCCAAATAGATGAACTGAGGGAGAAATATCATGATTCAAAGAGAAACGGATTAATTTTAAGTTCGAATATTAGTTTAAAAGGTAATCGCGGTAGCTTAGTGGTCATGGTTGCAAACTTGCGCCCGGTCGAGTCGTGGCTTTCAGTCTTGATGCCACTTCCTCCGAATGGAGGGGCTAATGCATGAAAAATCTGTCGATGTCTCAAGTCCTCCCGTAGGTATGGTACGGAAGTTTGAAGAGAGAAGTCTAACATCAGGTGTCGTCCTTGTCACTTGACCGAAGCTCAAAATTATGAGGTCAAATGCTTCTAGTGTGACGTTAATAAAACCAATCAATCAATATCATAACTTCCAAACCCTCCAAACGTCAAGTTTTGGTGCCTCGACAGATTTAACGTGCATCAGCCTCGAGCATCACCAAAGGTCTTTGGAGGAATAAGGAATCATATCCACGACTCGACGTAAATATACCCGTCCATGAACTCGCGACCATAATATCACAGCTACTGCGGTCACAAATTTGAAGTGTAGTAACTTTCATTATTCTACAAGGGTTGAGGACTCAAGCCCGAAGCTATACTTGAAACAACATCTCTTGCCGCGTTGCTCTTGACCATGACCTTTCAGGTACCACAAGTGCACCGAATTCCTGATTTGGAGTGCATTTTGGGACAAAACAATTCACATTTATTAAGCTACGCTCATTAAATTTTTTTTTTCAAATTTTTATTTTCTAATTACACCACTTTTCACTGTAACTGGTTGAGTTTAATATCAATTCAGCATTAATATATTGGAAAAGAAGTACGGTACATGTTTTATACAAAATATGATTGATTCCATAAGGAGCGAGTAATATTAATAAAATATCTTAATTTTGTAAGGTAATGAAATCAGAATGCAATATTGCATTTATTCGGAACATTTTTTAATTTGAAAAAAAAAAAAAAATGTAGAGTTTGGACCTTATTCCTTATTATTGGGCAAAAACAGCCTCAAGAAGGATCAGATTTTAAGTATTTTGAAATTATTAGTATATTTAACATTAAAATTTTATAAAAATCTATCTTTTACACATGTGCTCAGCAAGTTTCAAGCGGAAGAACCATAGTCCTGTCTGCAAGCTCATGATCGACATCGAGTCCTGGTGCCATTTATGACTGACAGAATGCACATTAAAGGGGTCTAGGCCCCAAATCCTCCAATTGAAGTGGTCTGGAAATTTAGATATTAGGATACCAGCTCAAGCATCACTCAACCAAGGTCCACAATTACCGTGGTCCTCATGTTGCTTCTAAGTGCGACATTGATAAGCAGTTACTCACGGTGTTTTTATGCTTAGTAAGGAATTAAAAAACAAATTTTCTACTCCTGGTATTGGTAAAAAAGCTTCCCCTGATCATGATGCTTCCTGACGTAAATAATTTTCATTCGTAAATAGCATCCATGTTAATCAAATGGATTAACAGCAGCTGAATACATCATAAGTCTCTCGCAAGTTTGTACAGTATCATCCTTTTCGTTCATTATCGTCCTGTACAGTAATCGTCCCTCGAGTATCGTCCTTTTTCGTTCGACTGTAAGTCAGAATGAAGAAAATTATTTCAAATATTATATCTGTAGAATTAGATTTTAAAGCGTGTTTCAGAAAAATGAATATGAAATTAAGAGTCGTGAGAATAATGCATTTATTCATCAAAAGGTTCTCCATCATTATATTAACGCCTTCCACCACTGTTCGGACAGTTAACAGATGCCAGCAGTGTAAAACTATTAGCCTCTTGACGCGACGAAGTCATCCACTCATTTGTGTACTTTATCCACCGATCGGATGTGTACAGAAAACATTGTGCATCGATCGAAACAAATAAAATTTTAAGGGGGTTATGTCTTGGCTATAGGTCGTGTGCTCCAAAACTTCCCAACCAAGCGTTACTAGCGTGTCTTTTACTAACGAGCATACCCTTCGTATCCCACCAGATGCGAACTTTTTTGTAGCGAAAGGTTCGTTTTGGCGCTCATTTTGTTGCTTCGCATGGATTTAGTAAATGCCTTTTGAGTTTCGGATTGTCATAACATGTCTATTTTTCATCTCCCGTCCTGATTTTCCACAAGAAAGATTTTCTGTGTAGCCTGTTTAGCAGATTCATACACTTCAAGACATGCTCAACTTTGTTCCTCAGACTCAATGCAAGTGGCACCCATCTTCCTGCGTTTGGAATCTTTCCCCCATATTCAATGTAAACGATAAGAAATCGGTTTTTTTGTGATGCTTCTAATTGTTCGGCAAGTTCATATTGCGATTAAGATGTATCATCTTTGAGCAGTGCTTGCAAATCTTTACCCTTCGTCTTCAGTAGAGAAACTCTTATGTTTTCGATCGCTAACATCAAAATTGCCATCTTTAAAACGTCGAAACCCCGATTCACAAGTTCTTTTCGATACTATTTCCTCCCCAATAACAGAACATATTGATTGACATGCTTTTGCAGCACTTTTTCCTTGGTCAAATTCGTAACGAAAGCGGTGACGAATAAATGACTTATAGTGAGACATAGTTCATCTTGGAAATTTCAACTTTACTTTCACCTTCTTCAAGCTTCTGCGTCAGTTCGATAACTCTGAACTTGTTTCTATCACACGATGTGATTGCAGTGTATTGACAGGTATGCCATTTAGCAGTAAACGTCGCATGAAACTCGCTTTAAAATTTCTTACTATACCTAATAATTTCACGCGCTGCTCTAATGCTCGTAAAGTCATGCTTTAGAACATTAAAAGAAGTCACTTACCGTTGGGCGAACGACGGCGAACAGTTGATTCACGTGCACCAGGTGGTTGTGGGCGAGCACGATTTTCTTCACATTTCCCCACGTGTCGAACAGTCCCGGTGGCAAGGAGGTCAAGAGATTGTACGAGATGTCGAATATGATGATGTTTTCAGTGCCCTGAAAACATTAGCCATAAATACGAAACACATTCGAAATATTTCAACATTAAATATTTTCTGCGGTTGGTGATATCAACTAACTCTGAAGTGAAGAACTCTTTTTAAGTTCAGCGCAACCACACCTCGCTTCTGATATAGACTGATCCCAAGGAATTGAATGCTTTGTGAATCGCAAGGTAGCTAAAATACTAAAAGGCTTCAATGTTTTTCATCGTTTGATTTTACTGTTAAAAAAATAAAGGACTTTTGCGAACTCAGTAGCCACATTATGCATGAGATTATAATAATTCGAACATTCGAAAATTGAACTTCAAAATTGTAAACGAACATGCCACACCATAAAGCAAAATACATTCATGTACATTGAAAATAGTGCACCAAGAAGGAAGCGAGATACAATTGCGAAACTTTGCAAAGTAGTAGAATTATGTCCGTTATGAAAATGATCCATGTTTGGTGCCAATGCGCATGACCACACACCCTACAGTGGCGCTGCTATCAAGAAAAAGGCCCTATATAAACCGGCGCATAGTGGAAGATTCATTAATGTAACGATCACATTCCGATTCTAGGAGGATTTTAGTAAGCAAAGAATATCAAGTAGACGTGTGAAAAGACATTTAGCACAGTTAAGTAGAATTGAGAGAGGCCGAATTATCAGCACGAAAACCGCAGGATGGCCAATGGCTGTGTTGCTAGCCAAGTTGACCGTTCGGAGTGTGCTGTCAGAACATGTTGGGAGCAATGGGTAGAAGATGGTACCCACGAGCGAAGAACCGGGTATGCAGCGACCAGGAAGACGACGAGGAGAAAGGATCGAAGGTTCGTGCAGCAAGCGCTCTTGGAATTCACAGTTACTCTTTCCACGACACAATAAAATATAGGACTGCCAATTATTCCACAACCATTTCCAATCGAAGGATCGTGTGACTAGCATTCGTGGATTCCATAGTGACTTGTTCCACGATACAATTAGCTGTAGGGCTGTCAGTTGTTCCACATATTATTTCCAGACGCCTTGCAGAAACGAATCTGCAATCTAAACGCTCTCTTCGTGTACTGCCTTTAATACTCAAACATCGGCGACTCCGCCTACAGTAAGCAAGATAAAGTTCGGCCGCATACAGCTTAAGCTGCTCAAGACTTTCTACGTCATATTCACACTTTTTCATGACCGGCTCGATCCCCGGACTTGTTGCCTGTAGAGAATTTGTGGGACCAGCTGAAGCATCAGATACCACCATGTCACTCTGTACATGAGTTGGAAGTAGCTGTTCAAGAAATGGGGGACCATCTGCCTCAGGACAACATCCGACGTCAAATCAACTCAATGCCGAACCGTGTTGCGGCATGTATTGCAGCAGAGCGAGCTATTGAATTTGCAGTGTATTTAAATGTACACAATGCATTTTTTAATTGTCTTGGTTTTGGGATCAAATGTATCTCTAATCTGTATCTTTATGTGTATCACATTTCATCTAAATCCGAAGCTCTCTTCTTGATGCGCCATTTTCAATGTTCCTGAGTGTATTTGCGTTTTTACCAAAATATGGTTTATATATTAGAATTCTGATGCACTTAGCTAAAACTCTGCTGTATCTATAGTGCTGATATTTTCAACATTATCTAATGAGGCTTTTTCCTATGCAGTGAATGTAATTTTTTTCTATTAATTTTAAGATTTTACACAATATTTGCATAAAAATTAAATGAAATTTTCATCATAAAATTAAAAAGGTTTAAATTTTATTAAATTCATCTTTCAAAATTATAATTAAATTCAGCTTATATAATTTTAATACATGCAGTGCAAACTTTCAAAGTTATAAATGAAGAGAATTTTATGCAAGATGTACCTAAAGGTAAAAATGCAGCTTTTCTTTAAGTACATTTAAAATATAAATAGAGGTATTTATCATTAATTACTCATGCATAATTATGTAAAGAAAATCGTATTGATATATATAAATAAAGTCATTTAAATATAGAAATATCTGACTGGTAAAATGTGACTTCCACTACTTTTAATTTAAAAAAAAGGAGAGTTACTTAAACTCGGGGTAAAATCAGCTCAAATTTCCTTGTCGAAGACGTCTCAAATGTCTTAACATTTAAAAAAGATCCCAAAATACTCTTAATTAGAATTCGTAATGCATATTATTTCTACTACAAGAGTATCAAAAGTTTTAGAGCTATTAGAAAATGTAAAAAAGTAAGCAGTTATTTTAAGATCGATCTCATATTAATTAAATTGATAAATAATAATTAGAAAAATAGTAGTAATAATGACATTCTGAAATAGAAAGTGGAATTTATCAGAAATACAATTTGAAAAATTACTGCCTGTTTATACATCGTGAGCCACATTTATTTTTTTATTTTACATAAAAACAGTTCACCATAAAACATTTTGTAAAATTCAAGTACAATCGGAAAATCTTTATCGGGTTACCTTTTCAGATCTTAAAAGAATAAAATTGAAGCTTTCTTATATTTTAATTCTTCCGCGTGTTCTAAGTTGCTGTTGAATAAATTCCTCAACCTACATTTTAGAAGAATCGCGGTGGCTTCAACTGCAGAAAATATTTAGTAACTGGCCCGGTAAAGAATTCCTTTCTGGCTTGAACTAACAAAAACGTGTATCTGCGGGTCCACAGACAGGAAATTCAACAGACCACCGCCGAAATGGTGATCCGAAATTCGAACACTATTTAGCACCGCAATCCAACCTTGACTCCCGATATACTCCCCATTTAAAATAGGTTTAAGTCTAATTTTAGACATTTTATTCACAAATCACGGGATATAAATGGCAACGGCGCATGTGTCAGATGAGCTATTTCAACTAGAGACTGCCGATGAAGTCAATGAAAACGTTCCAAGCGGATCGCAGCGCAACACCAGCAGTTGTAATTTTAATTGTAGTAACAATATCTCGCTGGAAAATCAACCTTCTCTAAATTTCGATCGCAATGTTTCTTAACAGCAGAAATATTTTTTTCCTTATGAAAGGGGTGTGTAGTGGACTTCTTTCCAGGAGAAAAAGCGATTAATAACAGTCTAGGAAAGGAACTATTTCTGACTCGGTTGTTTAGAGTGCATGTCTGCTGACCAGCAGACGCTGCAATCTTGAGCATTATTTCATTATTCAATGTCTGCTTGTTGCATTCCAGTTTTGTTAGACCCTCTTTTATTAACGCGCGCACGCCGCCCGTTTTATATTACATTAATTATTTTAGGAGGGTTTTCTTTCTTCTTTTTTTCAGAATCACCTTTCGAATAAGAACTAACTCGATCAAGTTTAAAAGAACCTTTCAATTGTCTTTAGCCCACAAAATGTCCTTATCCATGAATTGAAAAATCTTTTAGTAGTCCTTTACTTGTTCATTTTTATTAACAAACTTTTTTTTTCATTTCACTTCTGATTTGTAAAAACACATTTTTACCTCTACTTTTCTTACTACTAATAAAATTTTAAACAACACTTTGATTGTTCTTTATTTTTCTTAGCTTATTTGCACACATTTAGCTTATTTTTAAATTTTAGACAAGAACAAACTTACAATTTTTTAATCAATAACAACTGTTATTCATTTAAATCTTGTTGCGTTACCTTTGTGATCAGTGCAGTTCCCATTTAGGGCCTCAAATCACCTCGCGATTCTTACTTTCTAATGTCTACTTCTCGCTTATTCGGAGGGAGTAGTTAGTGTGAATGACATCTTGTTCGCGCTCCTACAAGACGTCCACTACAGGGGTCGTTAAACACTGAAGATAACATATGCTGAATGGGTAAATATGCAGAAATTATTTTTCGGTTCTCCAACAATTTGCAGAACTGGGTACTCACCTGAAATGCATCCGGGTCCACATAGCTGATGGAGTTGTTGACGAATGACACTGTCTCAACGAGGGGCAAGTCCCTGAGGCTGTTTCCTTCCAGCGACGTCAACAGGCTGTTCTCGATCATAAGGTTCCGGAGAGAATCGCGGATGATGCCGAAGTTAGGAACTTTCTGCAACGAAAATAAAAAACAACTTTCCGTTATGAAATTGATTATTAATTTTGAATTTCAACAATTTTAAATTGACTATGATTAAATTAAAGTAAATCAACACGTTAAATATTAATTTAAAAAAAGGGGGAAATTTTAAGAAAATCGTCAAATTGATAAGGATATCTGCGTTTCCGAGATCAAATACTGTTTTTTAAAATTTTATTCCAGTACTCGATCGGATAGTTAAATTCGCATTCTGTGAACTAAATGAAATGTTGTATAGACATCTGATCAATAAATGTTGTGATAAGCAGGTACCTTAATATTCGATTCCCATGATTATTACATTAATTAAAATAGAAGAGTTGATTCTCGCACACATTAATCATGCATGAGCAGCTCTTAAAATACCAGTATTTGCCAACGGATGACGTTTTTAAGGCAAGCTGAAGTCACCATTGTGTGCTGTCGTTACATTAAAACGACCACTAATGATGTTGAAACAAATCTGACATTGGTTCATAGATTACTTTTGATTGCTGGCGCGTGGAATTGTCAACGTCGATGAAACTTGTATTCATCATTACAACACAGAAACCGAGCAACAATAAAAACATTGAGTTGCTTCGGTTGCTATTGCTCCAAAGAAAGTGAAGACGAAAGAGATAGATGATGGGCGTCAAATACATTCATGGATTTCTTTTTGGGGTAAAAAACGATCACTGGACAATATTACAGTGAGTTACTCTATTTTCCTTTCTAAACACTGAACTTTTTTTTGAACCGTTCTCGCACTGATGTTAAATATGAAAAAAAAAAGGGGGGGGGTGAGATTTGAAAACTTGAAAGCAGTACTTAAAGAAGTTACAATTGCACTAAACCCTTTGTGGAAATTCGAAATAAATAAGAAATAAACCTATGAAACTTTTAAAAACCTACTCTGCAAATCATTTTATTCACCTTTGGAGCTAAAGTATAAACCCAATACGTATATATTCACTTATTTTCCGGTCTCACGGAAATGGAACTTGTTAGTTTTATAAACTTCATCTAATGCTTCGTTTTAAAAACAATTTTTAAGGAAATCTATTCTATTGGCCATCATAAGGCGCAAAAATGTTATACCTCTATGCTTTGCAACAAAAATTAAGAGAATTTCATTAATCCAATTTTGTTGACAAACATAATGGATTATAGAATTTCAAATAAAACGATGACATGCTGAAAATTATTGTCTCAGAAGATGAAACGAAAATAGATTAAGAACTACTTGAATCATTTCTTTAAATTCAAATGAAAAATATTTTAAATAAAATAAAAGGCACGAATAGCTTAAAATTCTATTATACATGTATGAATTCCATTAACGCATGTGGCTTAGAAATGCATTATTTATTTATTAAAGAATGGTAACAATGAATGAAATATATGGATTTCATTATATTTCGACGAAGACAAGCTGTTTTTTGATAAGATTTTATTTTTAATGTTTAATGTATAGCCGATTCAGATGCTTTAGCATACATTTCGGAATAACTTTTAAAAACTGTAAGCAATTAGCAAAATCCTTTTTGGGTGTTTGTTTTTATTTTTAAGTACAACCATCAATCCAAGAAGTTGTAATTAAACATTTACTTTTATAACTAACCACAGCTAAATTACCTGGTATTTCCCAAGAAATCTTTTCACGGATGCTGTATTCATATGACAGACATCGATTGCTTATTTTTGGAGGTGTCCGTAAAGCTTTTCGCCTATCTGCTCAAAAGTAAAACGGCAATACCTTATGTTAATTCTTTCTCTAAGACAGCCTAATGGTCATGGTCGCGAAACAACGGCTGGCGTTGCTTCCGTCGAGTCGTGGGTTCGAGTCCTCGTGCCACTAAGACCCATCGTGTAACGGGTTTAAAACACGTTTTATCTGTTGAAGCTCCCGTCTTTACGTTGGAAAGTGTGGAAGTTTAAAGAAGGAGGTTCGAGATCGGGTGTCGTTTCCGTCATTTGATCGAAGTTCAAGGTTACATTCAGTCAAAAATAGTCCTCGTGTTGCTTCTATGTTCGACGTAAATAAACAATCAATCAATGCTCTGTGGCAAAAATTTCCATTGAAAAATAAAACACGCGATTGAATTGAATTGTTACTCACAACACAGAAGAAACAGCACTCTGGGGGGTTGTGGAGTAAAGAAAAAAAAATAGAAAGGCTTTTTTAAGCCGTACGAACATGCCCAACAATTTTGGGTGGTTTGATAAAGGTGTTGTAATTGTATACAGATGCAACAAGCCTACAATAAACCATTCAATTTTATATAAGATTAGATCTGAAATTAAATAATGTGACTCGGCTGTTTTTAAAGCGATTTAAAAAAATTCAATGAAGTTTTTTAAATAAAGGACAAACAAACAGATTTTCAAACTTATATATGACACCTATATTCTATGAAATTAGTTTCCTCTGAAAACATTTTGAAAATACTAATAGGAAATCCATTTCCTGTTTGGTTAATATTCCCTCTTTTGTGGTTTAGTTGCAAAATTTTAAAAAAATGACTGAAACAGCTGTCGTTCTTTCGAAATATGTATTCATTGTTCATTGATTTGGCGTGGTGTGGAAGTTTGGAAGAGGAGGTGCTAGGTCAGGTGTCATCTTTATCACTTGACCGAGGTTCAAAATTACAAGGTCCATCGGCAATAGACCTCGTGTTGCTTTTCAATGAGACGTTAATTAATCAAGTGTGTTAAACAATCAATTAAATGTTAAACAATCAATCAATCAAGTGTATTCAGTGATTAATGCAACACTTTACAAATCATACAACTTAGAGGTTCTCTTACAGTGGTGCCCCGAGCCATCAATACGGCAAACTTATTTCTAAAAGACAATATTCGAAAAAGTTTCGTGAAAAAACCTGCAAATAACTAAAAGTAGATCTAAAGAATCCGTTTCAAGGGAAGAGTATTTCACTTTTTACAGCCAACCTCTCTTTCTCCAGTTATTGAGTACTATTGTATCATAAAGAAATAATTGTTATTGTAGATTAATACATTTTATCGCCATTGATAAACTGACATTGCTCTATTTATTTCACTAGTGTGAATGATATGTAACTTTTTACAGAAATAGCGAGATTTTAATCATTTGAAAATTATCGTCATTCTTTTGATGTCACAAAAAAGTTATTTTTACTTATTTTTCCTTAAATTGCGGAATATCAGAAATATTTAAGTTAGAATGCCAGAATTCGGGATTAAATCTCAATTATTTATGATTGATTAATTCACAAAGAACGTAAGTCGCTGAATTGCCTAGTCACTTTTTCATTTGCTTTAACCACTCACAGACACGCACAATTCTTACACATAAAAATATCAGTAGAAAGTGAAATAAATATAAAGAAACATTTTTAAACCAGTCTTTTATTTTAAGATGGATTATAAGGTATAAAAAAATTTATTAAATAAAAATAATATATAAGGCATAAACGCTTGAGGTGCTCAACTAATTAGACATATAGACACCTAGCTAAGAACCGATCAATGAAGTATCATAACTACTTAATTATTACACTCTATAACAAACAAACAAAAAAAAAAAAAAAACGATGCACCAAGAAGGAGTTGCTCGATGGAGACAAAAATTGGCGGATAGGAGAATTATATAAAGAATAGAAAATTATTAAACTTTCAGAAAAATTGAATGATTTATTTCAGGGTTACGTAGTTACAAAGCAACGAGTTCAATAAGGTGTTGACCCTCCTATAGTGTTGGAGAATGTCTTATCCATCAAGTCCAAAATATAGGGAGAGCAGTTAATTTAAATTACACATTTATTTTAGGACTCCACGTACCAATCACACATAAACAAATATTTACATTATTTACAACTACAGAAGGCTTCCACATAGCCTATATTACAATTTAACCCGCCTTTTGCGGTCAGGAGAAATAACCCGCTTTACGCGGTCAAGAGTAATAACCCGCCTTACGCGGTCAAGATCTAAGAGCATTCTGATGAATATTACCCATGAACCCGTGCGCTCTCACTCATACGAGACAAAGCGCCTCCTGGCGGGATCCGAGTAATTTATTTCCAACATATAGCCTGGATGCAAGCTGCCACACGACGTAGCATAGAGTGATAAAGCTCCCTGATGGTCTCCTGCGGTATTTCTTGCCAAATTTGCTCCAATTGTAGGGCTAGGTCATCAACATTCCCTGGTAAATGCAGTCGCCTTACCATCATATCCTAAGCATGTTCGATTGGAGAGAGATCTGGCTAGCCAAGGAAATGTTTGACAAGCTGTAAGACAGTTCATAGCAGCACGTGTTTGCAAAAGGAACGGTAGCAAAACAGGTCTCAAAATGTCATCGACGTACCGCTGTGCTGTAAGCGTGCCTCTAGTGCCGACCAAAGGGGTCTGGCTATCAAGAAAAATGGCACCCTACACCCTAACTATTGGTTGAGGTGCAATAGTGAAAGCAGAATCGGCACACTGCCCAGGCAGTCTCCAGACACGTCTTCGATTACTGTCTTGGCACAATTGGAAGCAGGATTCGTCTATAAACACTATATGTCCTCAGTCAGCATTATTCCAACCTGATCGAGCCAATTACCACTGTAATCTGGCTCGACAGTATGCAGGCATGAATGGTAGGTGGCGTAGCGATCGGTACGAGTGTAGATTTCGCTCTATCAGCCATCTGTGAAGGATCATTGTGGACTTTCGTGTGCGGGTCGCACGTCTGATGGTTGATAACAACGAATCAGGCGCTGTGACAGCTCATCTGACAATCTCTTTGTCCTCCTGACCTGCTGTGGCTCCAGGTCAACCGCTACCATCATGATGCTGGAATTTGCCGTTGTTCATCCATTCTTGCCAGCATCTTCTAATCGCTGCATTGCTTCGACCCATATGACGAGCGATTCTCCGATTTGCCCAACCTGCCTCTTTCAATCCAATGATACGACCTCTTTCAAACTTTGACAGTTGCTCGTAATGAGCTCTAATCCTGCGGCGAGGCATTTTTTCAATCGTTGAGAGATATTCTAAATCGCAATGCAACAGAAAATTTCGCCAACAAATTGAGAATCGCTCCGTACATACATCTGTTGAGTGCGTAGTTCCGATGCACTGTAGCTCCCGCTATTCATTCATTGGACACCAAATTTTAATCGTTTGCATGTTTGGTCCAATTTTGCATACGAAATTTCAATACAATCGGAGAATTTCTTTTGGGTGCATCATATTTTGTTTTGGGATAGAGTGTACATGAGATCAAAGGAAGTATATTAACGCCTTAATGCTTTTATAAATTACATATTATTTTATATTTGAAAATAATTTTATTCCTTTCAGTGCATCTTTAAATAAAAGCAAATTCAAAAAAGGTTTCTTTACTTACGTTTAATTCTTTTTATTCGGGAAATTTAAGTCTAAAAACGTAATTACGCGAGCTATACGTGTGTGCAAAATTTCACTTGGACGTTATTAAGTACAAGGCCCGCCTCCGTAAGATCGTCATAGTTTCGGCATACTACAGTATTGTGTTGTAATCGCAGTGAGGGGTTGTTTAGAAATGTCGCACTGAGAAGCAACACGGGGCTATTGGCGACGGATCTCGTAATTTTATATCTCTGTCAAGTGACAAAGACGATACTTGAACTTCCGCATTCCACCAAGTGAGGACCTGGAGCCTCGACTGATTTAACGTACATCAGTCAGGTGACGAGGATATCGGGTGTTATCCTCATCACCTGATCTGATTTAAAAGCATGGAATCCGCGATGTAGCCAATTGCGGTATTCAAGGATGACATTAAAAATTTTGTAGGATTGAAACGTAGACCTAGTGGCAAACTCGAATAGTGATTTAGAAACTATCACGGTGAAAAAAATTCTCTTAAGGAACAAGCCGGAAACGGGTTTTTGTACGAAGCTTGTCACACAAAGTGGCGGCTACAAAGCGTCTTATCTCTTCCTGTTCCAAAGCAGATATGAACTTGGGAGTGCGGTTACGAAATAAAAAGCAGTTTGGATGTTAGGAGGGATTATATCGCGTCTAATCTGAAATAAATAAACAAATAACAACATTAACTCGCATTCAAAATATCCGGTCGCAGTAGTACGAAGAATTATGATATGATGGAGCAACCACAAACATCGGAGTAGTTTTTAAAAATATTTTCAAGGATTGAGAAATCTTTTCAACTAGACTTGCTATTGAACACCTAAGACTAATTCAAGTAGATTCTGGAGACGCACTTCCGATTCCTACACATCATTATGAACACTTAATGCCTTAAAGTTAAAGAATTCAAAAGAGCATTTGCTGATTATCACTTCACCACTGCCACCAAAATAAATCATGAGCATATGTTACCGGCAAAGTTCGAAATCCGGCATTCTATATAATGCCTAAAATTAGCAAGCAACGTATATAAAACGATTCATATTTCACACATTTCCTAGGCATTCCTTGGAATGCCAAATAAGAAACTTGCAAAGCATGGAATGCATCTTCGATTCGTTTCGAACATCACGAGGCCAAGGCACGTAACTTTTAAAGCGCGCCTCAGGCTTAAAATTTGTCAGTTGCTACTTGTGGGTTGTTCGCGAGTGTCAAAATACACAATTTCACACAAATTTGTTCAAAAAAAAAAATAATTAGTTTTTTATTGTTCAGGTCAATGCTGCAAAAAAACAGTATTTCCTTAACCGAAACTACTTACCAGAAGTTAATAAATTATGTACAAAATACCAAAATGACCGCTAAGAATGAACACATGGACTATTGGATGCTGAATCGTTATGATGTGATAATTGTAGAAAACAAAAGTGAACTCATTTATCCTCTGAAAGAAGGCGTCAGAACTATACTGTATTACGTCAAGGACACGAGTTATTTCGCGTACTTCATGAAGCTCATTTGGCTATTGGACACGGAGAACGTGATAGAATATTGAAAGAACTTAAAACTAAATACAAAAACATTACACGTCATGATATTGAACTGTACATCCACCTTTGTGAACTTTGCCAGAAGAAACAGAAAGGTATTAAAAAGTTCATTGTTGTGAAACTCAGAATTTTTCAGAATTTAATTCCCGTTTTCAGGAAGATCTTATTGACTTTCGTCTCAGTCAGATAAAGAATACAAATTTATTATGGTGTACAAAATCATCTCACAAAATTTGTAATTCTTAAGTCTCTAACATCGAAAAGAGATAAAGAAGTAGCCTACAACCTAGTGGACCTATCCTCGTTGCCTGGAGTGCCATCTATATTACAGTCTGACAATGGTAGGGAATTTGCCAATAATGTGGTGACCAGCTTGAAGGAAGTTTGGCCAACACTAAAAATCGTCCATAGGAAACCTCGCCATTCACAAAGTCAGGGAAGTGTCGAAAGAGCTAAAGAAGGTATTGAAAATACGCTCTGTACTTGGATGCAGGACAACAAATGAGTAGCGACAACTATTATTTCGGGGAACTTAACCCTCACGGGCTTCTATCCCCTGTGAAATGGCTTAAAAATGAATGGTGAACTGAACCTTGGTTTTTCACTTGCCCAGAAGTTAATGAATTATTATGGAAGTTATTTTTTAAAAATTGCAATAGTTTGATGAAAAAAGAGTATTATAGGGAATTTAAAAAGTTTAAAAAGTTATTGCAGAAAGTAAAGTTATCACAAAGTAAAAATATAATGGATGATCAAATTTAATTGCAGAATGGAGAATTAATTGTAATATTGCAGCAGAAGTCTATTGAATTCCTGCTTGCTTGCTCGGTCTGGTCGCAGTAAGAGCGTGGGTTGTGATTGGTCGGTGGCGCGGTGAGCTGTTTGAGTATATAAGTGTGTGTGGGTAGGGGTGGATGGCGGATGCTAATGATGCTAGTTTTGGTTTTTAAGATCGCGGGAGTTGGGTGATTTAGTATTGGATTTTAGAAAGTTTAAATTATTGTATAATTTTAAATTATAGGATTAAGATTTCTCTGGGTCTATGAAGTTGAGGGTTATTTCTTATTGGGGTGTATTTTTCTATTTCTTGTATGGTTTTATTATTTGAAGTATCGATTTTTTGGAAGAAGTTTGCAGAAAGTTTTTTGATAAAATTTTTTAGTGTGGGGAGTTTAAGTGAAAATCTAATATCTGTATTTCTCATGTACCATTGGGCTTTAGCTATTGTTCTAATTGTGGAGTTTTGCGATTTTTCTAATAAGTCAAAAGTAGTGTTAGCACAGTGTGACCAGACCGGGCTAGCATAGGTCAGAATAGGTCTTAGAATCAGGGTGTAGATAAGCATTTTATTACGTCTGCTTAAAGCAGATTTACGCGAGATAAGGGGAAAAATTTTATTAACTGCAGATCTGTACTGCTTTTTAATTCGTATTACATGTTGTTTGAAAGTGAGTTTTTTATCCAACGTTACACCAAGATATTTGGTGTCTAGAGACCAGGGTATATTTTTGTTTTCCAGAAAGATGTCTGGTTCATTTTTTCTGTATCCTCGTGAAAAGAAGACGGCCTCTGTTTTGGAAACATTCAGGGCAATTTTCCAAGTAGAGTACCATGCTTCTAGTATCTGTAAGTGTTCGTTTAGTGCTTGGCCTATGTTAGGTGATTTTTTATGTTGTGCTAATATCGCAGGACAACAAATCTGACCGCTGGATTGAAAGACTGCATTTCTCTAAATTCACAAAAAATAAAGCTTATCATTCTGGGATAAAAAAAAAACACGCGAAGATCTTTTTGGCTCAAACCTAAAGTATGGCTTACAACGTCTTTTCTACTAAATATTTTTTAAAAAACATAAATACAGAGGGGCAGTTAGAAACAGTAATAGAAGGTGTCTAAACAATGGGAAAAAGATTAATCTAATCAGATTATGCAAGAAAAAGAGCTTGTTTAAAAGAAACATGAATGAGATTATAGTCGATACTGTATTAAGCCAACATGATGGAGACATGTTTACCAAAGAGATTTCCGTTTCTGACACCTGTTGTATGTGTTTAAAAGAAACGAGTGATGCACTTGCATGCAAAAAGAGTGTCGTCGAAAAATTCATACCTTCTGTGGCCATGCTAGTAAAAATGATGAAATGAATATTTTGTGCACCCTTTGTTTCAAAACTGAAAATGCTACTGAGGTTAAAATAAATTCTAAAATCAATATGGAAATACATACCAAAAAAAAAAAAAAAAAATGAAAATGAATTCGGAAAATTTTTCCCCATTGCTTCTTTGAGAACTATTGTGTGAGTTCCTATTCCTGACATGGATAAGGGGCGAGGTGAATCACGAAATACATTGGCAAGTTTAATGAGTGTGGCAGAGGGTGGTTTCTATCGACTTGGAACTTCTGAAGGAATTTTAAAACAAGTATATGCGAGATCACAATTCACTTAATGCTCTAAGAACTTGCTTAGAATTGAAGATATTCCTGACCATGAAGTTTCTCTCTGATCAGTAGCAATTGCTCAATCCAGTGGAAGCGGCCTGGAATACATCCAATGTATGAGTAAAACAAAGTGCCAAAATATGAAATGTCTTTGCATGAAAAATGTAATGAAATGTAATTCAAAATGTCATTCAAGCCTGCCGTGTTGCAACAAGTAGGTTAATTTCTTATTTTTTATATGAAAATTTTGTTTCCCTTAATAAGAAAGACAAAAATTTTGTTTCGCACAAGTTTCATTCTTCTTTACGTATTTTAAATAAATTTTTTAAATGGCACTCTCTTTTATTCAGAATAACATTTGTATTTTTGAGGAATACGCATCATTTATATAATAGCTTAATCATGACCTTTTTTTCTATTTTGTCTAAATAGCATTTGTTATTCCATAGAATGCCTAGGGAAGGTTTGTAATAATTCCCCTTTATCATACATTACCTAAAAACGTCGATCTTATATACAATGCCAAGCTATTCTCTAGAATGCCGACTTTTCATACATTGCCGGTTACACACACACACATACATACATATCTGTGCTTGAGTCTGTGTATGATATGAAAAAAGAAAAAAGTTATCACTTACTCTTCTTATTTCTTTTTGACAAACTTTAGCTTTTTAACATCCTACCAATTTCTCACGAATCTTAAAACTACAGTTTTCGCTCCTGTTATAAAACCTCCATTTCGCAGAATCACGCATATCATAATATCATGAACCCCTTTTAATTGTTGAATAAGAAAAAATAGCAAAATTTTCAGGACTTCCCCGTTCTTCTCAGTATAAAAGCCATTACTAACAGTTCACCTAGCTTTTTCGCTTCTATGTATGATCTTCCATGGTAAGACGAAGATGAAACAACTGAAATTAATAATTAAATTACCCAAACACTGTTTAAGTGACATCTTACACTCTCCCCTTTACAAAAACACCCTCAATAGGCGAGTTTTAAACATTGGAGGGAACATTATGTTGTAATTGAATATTATTGGTCTTATATTGGTTACATATTATTAGTTACTGGTTACATAATAAATATAGTTAAATTTTATATTGTTTTGTTTGAGTGATTATAATTACAAAATATAAATATTTATTATGAATTCTAGTATATATTTTTAATACTTAAAACAATTTAAAGAATTTATTTACTTTTTAGACGTTTTTGTGTGTTTAAATTACAGCTTAGTATATTTATTAAAGCTTTATTGTCTTGCTTTTATTGGATTATAATATTGTTACGAACCTGCTATAATGCTTCTCTGCAACGGAACATTTAAAAAGATTTTAGAATCATTCATAGAGATTTCATCGAAGACTAAGGAAAACTTTAGCAATGACTCCTTCACCTTGGCGACCATTTTGGCGTTTGAAGTAACAAAATGAAGGTTTTCGAAAATGCAAGAATCTTGTTGACATGTTGATTTGGAGAAAAATTATGGATTTGTCCTGATTCTTCCCTGTAACGTTATACCTGGTCCGAACAGCTATAAATACGGAGAGATGCTAATTCTGAGCTTATAGTTATACTGAGATGCAGCCTGATTCCGTCCCGAAATTGCCTGAATCTGTCGGAAGCTGAGGTGTCTGCTTTTGAAGTGCGCAGTATTTAGAGATTTCTAGTAATGTGAACTAGTAAACTGTTAAGCTGAGCATTATTGAAAATGCTATACTACTGTTATTACAAGTGATGTTTTCAGTCTTTTTTTTTGTTGGTGATCTTTGCACGTGCTGTATTTATTCATGTTGTATTGCCGATTTCTACAAGTTTTGCTGCCTGTGCGCCGTCATTTACTGAATATTACGAATAAATCGTCATCTGCAGTAATCTTCTGCGTTTGACAGCTTTCTCCATACTCCCACACGATTGAAGTTTTGTAACAAAACGTAAGTACAATACAAGTTTATTTATAATATTTTAACTTCGCAATAACAGCATTTTTTAATAATTTTAATTTTACAAAACTTGGCAAAATGATTTTTACTATAGTTTTGTAAATTATTTATTTATATACATGTTTATTTCATATATATACTGCATTACATAAATATGAGGGTCGTTTAAAGTGTCCTTAAAAATTCTAAGAAATGGCGCTCGAAGCAGGTTGGTTTTAATCAAGCATAATGACTCACTAGACAGCTGCCTTTATCTCACTTAATCGTATTCGTTATCCTGACACCTGTCGCACCTTAAAAATTCTTCGTTATAAGTGTTCGGATGATGATCTTTGCCTTTAAAAGATTCACAGGAAACAGCCTAACATTTTAATTTTTTGCTTGATTACCGGTGCATAATGATGAAACCAAGTCTCCTCGATGGCGACAACTCGCAGCGGCAGCAATCAAACTTTGATTTGACAGTAAAAGACTACCGAATCAAAACAAATTTATCAATCAATGTCAAATTTGTTTTGTCACTGTTCAACCAATGGTAAGAACAATTTTACCTTAATGATGCCATCTGTTTTCAAATACAAGTACTTTTTGAACCACCCTTGAGTGTGTATATATATATATATATATATATATATATATATATATATATATACATACATAAGAGAGATGTTACGAAAACAAGTTTCGCCTTTTTTTTTTAAAAAGAACACATGGTACACCAAATGAAACAAATAAACCCCGTAAGAATCCAGGTACATTACTGGCACTGGTTCAACAACGCGAGTCGCGTGAGTGAAGGAGGAATGAAGTTTGTTCAGAGTGAAAAAGATAAGAGAGTAGTAGCAGGCCAGCGTTGGTTCCCTGAAAAAACATTTGAAATGGAAGTGCTTCAACTCGGACGACGAACTCGAGGACGCTGTGAAGGATTGGATCTCGTCACGGCGAAAGGTATTCTGGGAACAAGGAGTCCTTCGGCTCGTTAATCAATGGAATAATAGAATTTAATAATAGAATGGAATAGTAGAATAATAGAATGGAATAATTTAGAATAAAATCATCATTTATACCTACAGTGTCGTTTCGTACCTTTTCATTTGAACACTCCTTGTATATGTATGTATATATATATATATATATATATATATATATATATATATATATATAT
>BMAW01020490.1:202796-251189 GCA_019974015.1 Nephila pilipes
TATATATATATATATATATATATATATATATATATATATATATATATATGTACATAATTATAGAAAATTAAATCTTTATTCTATTTCTGGCTGAAGGGGAGTATTGTGGATAGAAAATGGGTTTTACAGGCAAGAAGAAAATACGCTTCAATGATGCTGAATTTGTAGGAATGACCTTAGCGATAAATAGGGTCGATATATATGTCACCAAGCCGTGAAATTTGAAGACAAAAATAACTCCAAGTCTACAAGATCCTTAAAACAGAAGATATACAAAAATTTTGCTATAAAAATTAATTACGTAAACGACTTGGAAAATTTAGTAAATATTTGTGGATATTGCCATATTCGAAAAAAATATATAAAAATCTGACATTATTTTAAATTTAAGTGTTTTTTTAGATGCGATACACATTGAAAGTAAATTTTGAATTAGTGAAACGAGTATTTGTATGAGGGTGTTTCTTTTTTCCTGTTAAAAGGAAATATATTGTGTTTACTAGACTTAGAATAAAATTTCGATTTACTCTGAAAAAATCTGCTTCCTGATTACAAAGACATTTCCTACATTTAGAAGCCAAAGCACATTAACATAAAATGTCAACTCCGTAAAGATTCAACGGTATTAGATCCAAACCATATCCAATTACTTTTGAAACGCTGTAGCCGAGAGGTCATGATCGCAAATTCGTGATGGCTTTATTTCCGTCGATTTGTGGGTTCGAAAACTGGTTCCAATAAAGACCGCGATGCCTTTACCAAACGTTTATCATGCGCTGATAAACTTTCCATCTTTCGAGGCTCCAAGTCATACCTTAATGTGAAAATTTGAAAAAGGGGATGCCAGTTCAGGTGTCGTCCTCGTCAATTGACAGAGCTCAAAGGTCAAGTCCGTCACAAACAGATCTAGAGTTGCTTCCAAATGCGATGTTCAAACATCTGTAGAAGCTGACTGCTTAAATGTTTCCTACACAATCAGAAAGCGCCGTTTTTTTTAAACATCGTCACCAAATTATGAAATGGAATTCTTAAGCAGACATTTTCTGTCGAGATCGTTCCTATATAATCTGTCGGAACAGGTTTTTTTTTTGTTACTCTGTTACTGGTTCTATTGATAGGAAAGAATTTTTTTTTCTTAGTGAATTTAAACAAATTTATGTAATCCTATCATTCTGAATTCAGAAAATATTTATAAAAAGGGGAAGCTTGTTCTTATTTCAGAGATATCAAGGATAAATTATGTCTCATGAGATAATTTTATTGCCTTTTAAAGTGCTGTGTTTCCACAGGCAGATGACTCGGGAAGGGAATGTTATAAAATACCTAGGCGCCATTAAGAGGGTTTCGACAACATTCTAACATGATAAGATTTTATCATTCATCAGCGATAAGTATTTGATCGCGGTAGCATATAATGAAACGAATGGACACCTTTAAAATGCCACGTAAGTAAGTTACAGTACGTTAAGAAATTTAAGAACACTAATGAATTTGTTAATTTTTAAAGAAAATTCCCTAATATATAAATTTTATACGTGTGTATTTAAAATGGATTGAAAAATTCTTTCTCTACAAATGACAACTTTAAAAATTAATCTAATCAAGATCTATTCATTTTTTTTAAAAAAAAAATGAATAAGGTTTTTGTTAATAAATTACAAGATTAATTACATGTGAAAATTAGCATTTTATACGTCACATCAGAATCATTATAACATGAATATGTGTATTTCACGATGGCTTTATCCGAGAATCAAAGGGAGAGGTTTCGATTGTGTTATCCACGATTTATACGAAGATGCCGCTTAGTAAAGAGTTATCTGAAAGTGAAGCGAGAAAAAATTTATTTTTTTAGGGAATTGGTAAAATCTTAAAGAGAAATAGTCGGGTTAATGAAACGATTTGAATAACGCCATTATTAGAAAAGATGATTCAAGCAAAATAAAACTATCTGGAATGAAAAGGATATTTTGACAGCACGGGATGATAAGCAGATTTGTCGACTGTCAACTAGTAAAAAAACTTCACATGTCACAATGTGGAAGATTCTTAAATGAAATACTGATATAAAATTTATAAAAATGAAGAAAACGCCGAAGTTATTGAAGCATTTTCGAGAAGAAAAGTTGAAATGGTTAAAAATATTATGTCATTAAACTATGCGTGGAAACAGATTATATTTTCTCATGAAATTAATGATGTTAACTGAATACTTTAGCATGATTATGCTTCTTGCAATCCATCTAAAATCCGCAAGGAAATGGTTTTTAAAAAAACGTTTTTGCCATGGCCAATTCCGAGTCCGGGCTTGAAACTCGTAGATATCCATTGGGGTGTATATTTTGCCTTAAAATCTATACTAATAATATACAGTTTTCATTAGCCTATGTACTAGAAGTATTTATAATAAAGGAATGGCACAATTTATATTTCTAAAATTGAATTTAACCACCTGTTCATTTCAATTAAAAACAGTGTATGAGGTCATCATGAGAAATGAAAGACCAATACTATGTTCATTTTCATATTCTTTTTATTATATAAACAAGTGGTCTCAAAATGTGTTAAAGGTGATTTTTCATTTATTTTTAATACCTTTGTTAACTTAATCATTTATTATTTATTAGCGAACATGATGAACCACTAGCCCCACACTTTTGTTGTTATCGATGATCTACCCGATTTCGAAAGAGGCTCAAAAGGGGACTTCAATACCTTTCACCACATCAATGATTTGGAGGAAACTTATAAATCATTTAGAGCAGCGTTTCTTAAACGTTAAGTGGTGACTCCAAATGAAGTCGCAAATCGAAGTGTTAGGGTTTCAAAAATTTAATTTAGATACATGAATTTACATAAAGAAAAAATTAGTCACAATCTATTCATTATTTTTAACTTAATATATTAGAATTCAAAAAGGCTATTTTAGATTCTATAACCATTTTTGATTGAGATTTTTGATTGTTATCTACCCAAGATAAAATATGCTGAGACTTCATCGAAAGATTCAAATCTAAAACTTAAATTATCACAAAAATTGAACCTGAATTTTGTATCGGATCCAGAGCTGAATGTCATACATTGTCTGAAAGGCCGTTAAATGTTCTTCGGTTACTCAGCAACACATACTTATTGCGAAACGCTACTTTTTCAGCTTTCACATTTATTACTTGTAAATCCATATAACCTTCGACGTTGGAAAATATTGAAGATGCTTTACGTCGAGGAATGTCAAATATTGCACAAAGGTTATATTTGTTACGCAGTAACAAACAAGCATATACGTCTCGCTAAAATGTGATCTATCAATGATTTTTGCATAGTTGGAACTAATTCTAAATTTGTTCCAAATATAATAATACTTGAAAAAATATTTCAAATTTAAAAAATTTTGCGTATATATATTCTTTAATTATGTATTTCATTATAAATAAGGTGGTTATAAATAAAGGGATTCTATTTAGACTCCTGTAGAACCCCTTTTGCCAACCGGATTTTGATGAAACTTGGTTTATACTTTATATGAACCATGGGGAAAAGATTTCTTTTATTAAAAAAAATAATTCAAAATTTAATAGTTCAAAAATTCCTTATGAAAATTAGTCACACATATGAAGAGACTTGCAGTCAGAGCCAGAAAATCATTCTGCGTGCCTTTGTCATCGTTAATCATGCCCTTACAGAAGAAAGATCGAGCTATACTGGTAAAGTGTTTATCGGAACGGTAGCAATAGTTTAGCTGCATTCCACGAATATCGTTCTTTAAGGTATCCGACCTTTAGAGTCGATTTTTTATTTACGGTCTGCTATTAAAGCCGGAATTCTTAGCTTTCTAGAACAGTTTCAAATTTGTTTCTATCTTACATAGAACTTGAGTTATAAGTATTTTAATAATAGTCTGTGTCAAATTTTAGAACTGGAAATAGCATTCTGCTACCGTAAATGGAGCTTTAATGTTTGTTTTTCGTTGATATTTTACGTTATATTGCCATCAAAATATCTTCCAACATGCAATATGAATTTCTTAAGACCCAAAATGCAAATGAATATTTTAATGGTGTAATATGATAAAGAGTACTAAAGGAAGTTTTTGTTTATTTGAAAACTGTGAAATTGGGTGCATATGATGCAATTATACAATTTAACGAAGGACATCAAGGCTACTTAAGAATCTTAAATAAGCTGAACATTGAAAATCCGGGCTACTTCACTGTAAAGGGATACAAAAAGTTGGATTACAATTGAATCAGGGAATTCAAGCGTTATACAACACTTGTTAAATGTAAGCGTAGGAAAGTTTTAAAGACCATCAGGAAGAAAAAGATAACTTATTTAAGTAATACAGATAGTGAACTTTACAAAACAGGGGCCTTTTAATGTTAAATGTTTATTTAATTAGGTAAGTTTCTGGGTTGAAATGTATTTTCAGCTTCTTCTAAAAATCAAGATTTTCATATTTTGCATCAGGGCAAAACATCGAATTGAAAAAAGTTATGTATATAATGTTATGAAACGTTCATGGAATACTCTATGAAAGTGAATTCAGGACTTGAACCTCTCTTATTGTTATAATTTGATTACCTTTTATTTTATTGATGATAAAAGTCATAACTTATCACAAATTTGTACGTTTTTTCTGTATGTTAAAGTAAGACTTCCTATAAATATTTAATTTTCTGGGTTATAATTGTGAGAGAGGCACAAATCCTAAATTAGATTCAATTCATCATAATAAAATTACAGAATTGAAATATCTTAATTTAAATTTCAGTTTTGGTGTTTTGCACAAGTGACATTTTAATGCTATTTTTATGTATTTTTTGAGCTGAATTATTAAAACAATTATTAATTTATACAAATTTTATATTGTATTTTAAGTTTTTAGCCATATCTAATATTATAATGCATATAAAAAGTTATTTTTTCAATTATTTAAAAAGATCCTCTTCGAAGGTAGGTGGATACCTTAAAGGGAATACGAAAAGGGCCCATGTCTACGAATAGTTTGAAGAAGATGATTATGAATTTGAAGATACTGGAGACATGGGTGTACTGCCAGGAAGAGGGCGGAAACCGGTTGCGAATGAAACTGTCGAAGTCGCTGATACTGTGGTTGAAAGAGCCCAGTTCCTGGTATTCTCCTGCAAGTGCTCAATTGGTATCACTAGTTGGCGATTCCAAGGTCGACAGTATGAAAAATTCTGCGATTCATTTTGAAATGGCATCCGTATAAGATCCACGTAGTGCAAATGCTGCAACCTCAAGACCACCAAACACATTCTGATTTTGCTAGCCGATTTTTGGTGAGTTGCTGATTTTTGGAAGTTGATGACGCGTGGCCTTGGAAAATTCTATGGTCAGATAAGTTGCACTTTTCTCTAGATGGAGCTATGAATAATCGAAATTTCCGAATATGGGGTGCTTCACCTCCTAATGTCCTGCACCAACAACCACTGCATTTTGATTACGTAACTGCATGGCGTGGATTTACTGTTGATTTTATCCTCGGACCAAAAATGGTCCCAAAAATTTTTCTTTTCACTCCTTAAAATTCTAAAACGGGCTCTGTCAAGAGTACACGGTAAAGTGAATTGCTTCGACAGAGGTCATTCCTGCTTTTCAGGAACGGCAGTGTTTGCAGACCACTATCTGCATGCAAGATGCATCAACTTCCCACATCGAGCATCCACTGTCTTCATGCAAGATGACCAATTCCTCACATCGGACATCCACTGTCTTCATGCAAGATGCACCAATTCCTCAAATTGGGCGTCCACTGTCTTCATATAAAATGCATCAATTCCCCACACTGGGCGGAAAGTCAAAGAACTACTTCGAGCTCACTTTGAATGTAGATTGGCTCACTTTGGAGAATCATGTAATATCCAGAGCTTTTCCGGATGCCTGGCTTCCTCGTTAATCCAACTTAAATCCCTGTGATTTCCGGTTGTGGGGAATCCTAAAAGAGGAACTAGGACTTTATCCCAGTTGAAAGCTAGCATTTTACGCTATGTTGCTGGAATCCCTCGAGAGTTTCTTGCGGTACCATTGAACACACTATAATACGCTTTCACTACACAACTCCTGTCAATGGGAGAACACAATGAGCATATACTGTAAGTGAATAAATTTTTATGATTCTTATATATTTTTTTGTCCTTTAGGCGCCACAATTTCCCCTGGTAAGGTCAAAATTTGAATTATTTTATTCAAGAAACCATTTTTCCATGATCCATATAACGTATATACCAAGTTTCAACAAAATTCCATAAGTAGAACGGGTTCTAGAGGGGTTTGAATAGGGTCACTATAATTTTACCACTCTGTACATTTTGCTCAAAGATGCGACTGCGGTAGCCTAGTGGTCATGGTTTCGGATTTGTGGCCGGCGGTTTTCGTTCAGTCGCGGGTTCGATCCTTGGGCGATAAAAACCCGCCGTGTAGCCGGGGCTGATGCACGTTAAATCTGTTGGGGCTCAAAGTCCTCTTGTTGTGGAAGTTAGGAGATGGGGGTGCCAGCTCAGGTGTCATCCTCGTCACTTGGCCGAGGTTTAAAATTACAAGATCCGTCGTCAACAGCCCTCATGTTGCTTCTTGTGAGACGTTAATAAAAAACTAAACTTGCTCAAAGATGCTTCAAAAAGCCAGGATGAATTAATTTTTATTATAAAATTATGTTTGACATAAAAGTTATACCTCTTAATAAGTATAATTACATGCTTTTCGTTTTAATTTAACAAAATTAGGTTTTATCACGAGCGGAAAAATGGAAAAAAATATAACGATATTATATATAATAACGATATTATATAAAAATATAACGACTAAAAAAATGGAAATAAATATACGATATTCCAGTAGGATGTGCTTCAGGAGGAAAGAAGATTTTGATAACATGTAGCTATTATTTGCGTTGAAGTACGATGATTTTAAAAGAAAGTTCGAGCTGACTTCAAAATCATTTAAATTCTTCTGTGGATAAAAAAAACGTAATACAAACTATCCATGTGCAAATGGGACAGATTCGCAAAAGATAAACATTATCTTGTACAAAACTGATTTGCTTGGAGGTCTATGGAACCCGGTGATATAAAAATGTAGTAAACACTTTTTCGACGACATGGGGTACCACCTGCGGTAAAATAAATAAGATAATAAAAATACATAAAAAGTAAGTAATAAAAATAAATAAGGTCTTATGAAAAACTAAATAAAAAGGTAACATAAATTAAAAGTCAATATTTGTTTCTCAGTGTTATTCATTCATTCACTCCTATTAAGAGTCCTCCTGCAGATGGCGCTCTATAAACCCAGGAATGTAAAGGGTTACGCAATAGTTTGTTGTGTTTTGATGACAGACGCTACACGGACATCCCAGCCAGATATGATCATGCAGCATGTAGCGAATTTCCGGTGGGATATTTGATCCCGAACATTTGAATAATATGCCATTGAAATAAAGTCGTCGTAAATATTATAGCACGGTTTTAGAGTGCTTATTGTTTGAGAGTGAATTATTTGAGAAATGCTATCCAAACTAAATTCGAACGCGGTCTCATTATAAAAGGATCGTAGAGTAAAATAAGCGAGATCTAATACTTCAGAAATGGAACAACTGTGGATTTTCTAACACTCCTAATTGCGATTAATGTTCATCGTGAAAATAATACACGATTCAGTTCACACGTGACAACCAAAGAACAGATAAATCCGAAATCTCTGCGTTCCAGGGTATTTTTAATCGAGGTGGATTCATTCTTCGTAACCGAATTCACCTGATTTGAATATCTGAAGCTAGAACTATTTCTTCAACGCGTCCTTATCTTCAGTGTGTGTGTATGTGTTTCGCAATCAGAGCGGTCGTGCCAATGGGGTCATCTAATCTTAGTTCTAGGAATCAGTAAATATTTCATTCAAACTATTTTATCATATAAACAAATGCAAGTTAAGATCGAAATTCGATTAATAAAAAATTTAACTAGAACGTGGTGTTTTGAATTCTCCCTCCTCCTCCCCCCCCCAAATTTGGAATACATTTCATTAGGTATGAAAATTACCGCTGTGTGTGTGTGTGTGTGTGTGTTTTACATTAATTTAAATCAATAAGTACTAAAGGTTGTCAGAACCCAATGTTAGGGAACGTGACACTTTTTGGCAGTTAGCATAACTTGAGAACATATTTCGAAATAGAAAAGTAGAACACCTTTCCAACTAGAAAAATAGCAATATTCGAAATACAAAAATGAAACATTTTTCCTAATAAGAAAATAGCAGCGTTCGAGAACACATTTCAAAGTATGAAAATAGCAACATTTGGGAATGGATTAACCAAATAGGAACACTATTCAGTATTAGGAAATAAGACTTTGGAAAACTTACCAATTAGGAAAAAGTTTTAATATTGTAATATCATATTCTGACTTCATAGACCATAGAAATTAGCTAATTTTTTTTAAATAATGCTAAGTGATTTCAATAAATCTGTGTAATTAGTTCATTTTTTAGTATTCAAATACTTAAGAATTTCATCAAAAATCCATTTTGAATTAAGAAACTGTTATTAAATGTCAGATTTTCTCCTCAGACCCAAAAAATTACTATTTTACATATTATCTGTAACAAGTATGCATCTTGCAGCGATTCTCTCCTTTAAGTCCAACTAACAGCGACAGGAGTAAAAAGCGCCTAACAACTGGTTCGGCATGAAATTCTTTTTTGGTTCGGTTGTTGTGTTATGATCATACATTGACGTTGCAATGAGGAGTAACATGAGGTCTATTTGCAAAGGATTTCGTATTTTTGAAACTCGGTCGAGTGACAAGAACCATACCTGAACTGGCACCTCTCTCTTCAAATTTTCACACCACACTAATGGGAAGACTTGGAACCTGTACCAGATTTAATGAGCATCAACCCCGCTACACGGTTGATCTTTTGTGAGATTAGGGCTCGAACCCACGACGCGACTAAAACAATGCCGGCCGTTCATTTTATAATGGCCGTATCATTTGATAAAAGCTGCCTTTGATGATCAATTGCAGTTGGACCCTTTAGCTCGCGATAACCGGGTGAAAAAATTACTAAAGCGTGAGTAAGTGAATTGCAAATAATTGAGAAATAATATAAATTCAAGCACTGATATTAATTTTTGCGATATATTTGCACACTTTTGAATTTATTTTTAAATATTACGGAGATCACTTGTAAAAGAAAAATCTATAATACTATTAAAATTTGATTCATCGCCGTAGAAGGAGAGATTTGTTGACCTTGGAGTGCCGGGGCAGCGTTTCGAACCCTTGAACACTGGGATCGAAGAAAAATTGACTGGTCGCTTTTTGCTGCGCTGTTACCAACGTGACCAAGATTCGTTTCAGTCGAACTAGTTATTTGTGCGTTTTAACTTATGGCGTTGCTCTTGAAGAGAGCCGCCCCATATTCCCCCTCAAATATCAACGTGATCATACAAAGAGAAACATTCTGAACGATATTTGCAGAGAAGGGACCTTTTCCAACTATTACTGCAATTGATATTCATCCCCCTCCCTGTTGTAATGAGTTTTGTTTTGAACAGTTCCTGTTGGCGTCATAGGCTGTCTCGTGTTGAGTGGTGGTGTTTTTTGACTCGTGTGCCGTAACCGGATGTCACTAGTTGTGATTTATGTGTGATTGTCTTGGAAACACGGAGGCAAGTGTTTTGCGTCAAGGGCATATGCAACCAGTAGTTCTAGGCTCTGCTGCCTTCTAATGTTTCAAGGCCTGGGTCATCACTACGACATTTCATGTTTTAGACTCCGTGAGGGTGAAACATGCTGACCTTGGAGTACCGGCAGAGTTTCGAACCCTTGACTACTAGGTCCGAAGAAAAATTGATTGATCGCTTTTTGCAGCGCTCTTACCAACTAGATCAAAAGAGACGTCTCGGTCGAGCTAGATACTAGGGCATTTTAACTTCCGGCATTGCAGTAGTTGAGAGTTGCCACACTTTCTAATCCAATTAAATAAATCGAAAGTATTAAAATAGACGACCATCTCTATGTCCAAAACTTTCTAAGGAGGCTTCGGTCCCAAAGATACCCATTGTTCATCTCCTCAAAGTCTTGTTTGTATCTCCTCTACTTTGTGTCAAAAATCCCTATCTGTATTTTACAGTCAAGAGATTTGCGGGTTCTAGTTTCATAAAATTTCCATTCCTTATCCCTGTGTGTGTGCGATTCTTTTTTGCTCGTTTTTATGTGCGGAAGTCCCACTTGATTTTTTTCGTTCTCCTGTTTCTAATTTCTCTCATACGGATTGCGAATCGGAATTCCGTGGCATGTTTATCCCACGATATATCTACACTTAACATGAGTGAATGAATCAGTGGTAGTAGATTTTAATGGCGCAAGAGTCAGATATGGTTATGCTGCGCCACACAAGTTATAAGTTACAAGTTATATACAAGTTTTGAGTCGAAAATAGAGAAGAATTGCTAAGGTACCCTGGGTTGACATTTGAAAATTAGACATTAAAATGAAAATCTAGACATTTGAAAAATAGAGGGAGGAAAAGGAAAAAAGTAATAGACAAGAAGAAGCGTCGAAAATAGAGAAGGTATCCTGGGTTGAAGGGATACCCGTGTTTACTAATGACAGTAAACCCCATAGAAAAGAAAGAGGTCACTAAGGTTCCTCAGGGTCAGAATTCCCAAACTTACCTAAGGAATATATATATATATATATATATATATATATATATATATATATTTGAAGAAAATTTTAAAAAGTCGAGAGAGAGAGTGAGATAAGTATTTTAATGGTGCGACAGTGTCAGATGTGACCATAATGCTCCAGACAAGGTAAAGCTGTGGTCTAGACGCGTGAAAAAACTGAAAAGTGATAAAAATTGTTTGATAAGAAGATGGGTCGGAAATAGAGAAGGATCACTAGGGGGCGTGTCACCCATGTTACTACAGACTGATCCCCATGGGAAAGAAAAAAATCACTTGGGGTCCTCGTGATCATGATGCCCGTACCTACCTGAAGAAGACAAGCCCCTGAGGTCCTTAACCGGGAGAACCAGTCCCCTAATATAATCCCCAAGGACAGGAGGTCCAGCTATACCCCCAGACACTGAGTACTCATTTTAGTCGCCTCTTACGACATGCATGAGCTACAGGAGGACTATTCATTCACACCCGGTCAACGCACGGGTGGAAAAAATATTTATCTGAATCTCATAAAAAGGGAGCCATGGTAAAACCACATGTAGAGCGGGGTCGAGAGTTAACGAACCGCATGTGTGTTATTTGTTTCTACTGTAATTATCAAGCTAATTAAGAATATTTATAGCAACAGAAGAAAATGTGCTTCTTATGAAGAGCACCATATTATTTGTCTATAAAAAAAACAACACAATACCATCGCTTCTAACTGGCAGATCCGAAATTCCCCCCTAACAGAAACGCGTTTCTCCCCTTCCGACAAATGTTCTCTGCTAACAACACATTATTCTTTTCGCTATCGCAGTAGACTGAAATAGAGGGATATGAAAAACCGCAAACCAATGACAAGGCCTTGACAGGAGGGAAGTCGTCTTTTCTAGTTTCAAAACAAACAAAGAACGGTTCTGCGTTTCACCGGTTAGAGGCAAACGCAATGCGAGGAGACATTTAATGATCCTTCTTTATCTCATTGAGCAAAGTCGTAAATTAAGGCAAACAATATACTTCGGGAAGACGAAAATAAAGCCGTTCGCACTTCGTCCACCGATAGTGTGTTGGTTTAGGCAGGCCCTCGCTTCATTCGAAGGGTACATGGATTGCTTTTTGTTTCGTTTGTGTCGGTTCAGACGGAAAATCATTCGATTTTAGGTTAGCAGTGATTTTTAACCGTCGCAGGTAAATATACATATAAATAACGAAATTATTCCCTAAACAAATTGCAAAAACCAGTAAATACTTCCTCCCTCCAAAATAAATCTCAAAACATATTAAAGTTGAATACATGTATTTCCTTATAATTAATGAATATCGATCAATTTATCACCGACATAAAATTCGATATTGTATTCAATTTATGTAATATCTATTATGCACGGTGAGCTCATCCCCTATGAATGATATTACGACTAAAAAATCAACTCTGGATGGAATCTTTAGAAGAATATATAATAGTATATCTGCATAAAATTCGAACATGGGAGAAAAAGGACCTTCAAAAAATAGCAAGCTCAAATGTATATCATTTTTAATTATAATGAATTTTGTCAAATAATTTTAAGATGATTCGCGGTTAAAGACTGAATCATACATATACAATGTCTTTTATTTTGAATCTAATGCAATCACTCTCTTTCTATGGTTTATATTTCGTTGTTTTCTTTACTACTTTCTACTCCTATATCTATATTATAAGGATTGTTAAGTCTCTTTTAAGCCTTAAGAAAATGAATTATAACACGGAATGTCTTTTCGAACAGACATTTGCCCAGCACACACACCTGGAACTATTTTTTCGTGAATTTCGCATTTTTGAATCCTATTAACGACACCACTTTAAAAAATTACCTCTGTAAGTTTTATGCGGTACTTTGTGGTGCTCGGGGATTTGATAGTGTTTTTAATTTTAAAAAATGCGGAAGATGAACCACGAAATAGATTTTATAAGGAATAAAGTGTACTGGTCAAAATTGAAATGAAAGTAAATATGTGACACTCTAATGTGTCACATATTTACTTTCATTTCAACTATGCATATTAATAAATATACATAATAATCAATATAAAAATATTCAAATGAGTCCATAGAAATATTTATATATAATTTTATGAAAAGTTAAGAGAATATTTCATGTTGTTCAGAGGAAGAGAAAGAAAATTTACAAAGAAGGAGCAGAATCTTTTAAGCTGGATATTATTTTTATAACTCTCTTTATATAAAAAAGCAAATACAGTTACATATTATTTTACTTTTTTTAATGCGATGTAAATATTTCATATTATCTTATATCTCATAGGAATACAATTCAAAAATAAAAACATAATTACATTTTGATGTTTGGAAGAAATTAAATTTAAAGGAAAGAATTTTCCATTTAGAACTGTAGGGCACTCGTTTCTCCGAAAAAGTGTGATTTCCTTCAGGGTCATTTCAACCCTCTTTTTATTAGCCCTGACGCCTGTCATAATGTGTAGGGAATGTGTTTATGTTTCTTCTGTTGGGGCTTAAGTGTATCTCTTGTCCATTCATGAGCGAACCGTAACTCATGCGTGCAAATTAATAAAAGGTCGATGAAGGAGTGTCTGGTTTGTCTGTGACTGTCCTTCCCGCAGCAGCATTGCTATCATTAATTGAACATATCTCGCTTTAGAAATGAAACTAATATTTCTTCACACTCTCAGCAAACGTTGTAAATAGAAATATTTAATATAGGAGTAACTGTCTGCAACCAGTCATGTCCGGGAATAACATTTGAAGATTAAAATTATTCTGATCATGATCTTATTGAGGCCGAGTAGGGAATGTGTGAGGCCTCCCCTCAAAGGCGAGGCCCTGTTGGCCCATGCCTTAAGTCGTCCCTACATGCACGTGGGTTTTGTGATTTACTTTCAAAATTTGTCTAAAACTCTCAGAACTGAAAAAATATTTAAATTTTATCATTATTATTATTTTCAAAAAAAAAAAAAAAATACCCTATCATTCAATTCCAAAGGATCGTGATTGAATTGTACGAGCAACGCGAGTAGAAATTTTATGAACAAAATATTTTAAATTTTATAGAATAATATAATTATGTGTAAAAAAAAAGGTGGTAAAATTTTAATGACTCAAAATTTTATGGTGGTAAAATTTTATTTTCAATAAACATTTAGGTACAGAATATAAACACACATACCAGGTCTGGTCAATCCGTGGTGCACCCTGTGTTGTCAACCTGTGGCCCGCACGGTTGAGTCACCTGAATTTACATATTTAAACTTTTATTCTACATAAACGTACCAAAGAACATTCCACCATAAGTTTCTTCGTATCATATACCATTACCATGGAAATATCTCAATACATTTGTAATATATGTAAAGCCTGTTGGCTAGAGAAAATTGGGGTACCGCCTCCTTTGGTGATGCAAAGGAGCAGGAGAGGGATTGCCAGAGTGTTAGTAGAGGGACGCAACCTGGACTCGCTTGTGAGAGGTAGGGACGGAAACGAGTCCCGAGACGTAGACAAACATCATTGTTTTTGTTACAGATACGGAGTTGTCGTTTTGCCCATATGAACATTTCGTTAGAATCCTCCAACAATTTGTAAGAAAGTAGAGAGATAGATACTAAACAGACATTGACTCAACTATCCTCACAATTTTTCTTCAATAACATTGTTCATCACTTCACCCAGGTTCAAAATTACGTTACCAGTAGCCCTCGTGTTGCCTCTAGTACGACGTTAACAAAACCAATCAATCAATCTATCTATAATACTGTTCAGAAGCAATTACAAACTTTAGCTCATTTTAAAATATCAAGAAGTTTCGCGTGACTGTGCATTACTAGACGCTGGGAGGGAATGCGACGCGCAGATTATGCGAAATAGCAGTTACCACTCTGCTGTTCGCCAAAAGAATTTGACTTAGAAGTGTACGGTTTCAGACAAACTGTTTTATGCCTTTTGATCGCTGATAATTTATCACCGCCATTGTGTTGCAACTACAGGACAGTATTTTAAATTATATTTCATACAAATGAATTTAATTCAATAAAATATAATTTCCCTTAATTTACCTCACAGAATGTTCTTGAATTCTCTCATGGGGTCGGGAGGATTAGTTGCTTCCTGCGACTCGAGATATGAAAGCAGTAATAGGTTTTAATGTAAGAATTTGAAATGATGTTAAAAGAGTCAAAATTAAACTGAAGGTGAGATAAATCGAATTCATCACACGCGCGCGCTCACACACATGCATAGATATATATAATGCGACCCTCCGGAATAAAATGCGTTTTCAAAGCGGACCGCAATTTTTTTTTTTTTTTTTCTTGTTTCTTCGGGGGGGGCGGGGGGTTGGACAGGCCTGACATATACGAATCCCCATTCGTACAAAATTTCATCAAAACCTAGTAAAAATTAAGTGTCTCAAGCGTTTTGAATCCCGTATCCACTAAATTAGAAGAATATATACTCGGATAAGAAAAGAAAATCATCCCATTATCTTTATTTAAATAATTTATTAGGCCTTCGCTCTTAACTGTTTGCAATAAATAGCAGAAGTATCCATTCTTTTACGCGTATTTTTCGTAAATGTATTTATTACTATATTTTAGAGAGAGAGGAGTAAACATATTTATAAAAGTAAAAGATTATAAATAAAAACTTCTTTTATAATCATTTACTCTATCCAGGGGCGGATATTTCATTAGACAGAATATGCTGAAGCCCCCCACCGAACTATATACTTTCTTTTCACTCTTGCTACCACACTCAGCCATATTTATTTTGCTAACAGATATACACATTGAGCAAACAAAACGGGAAAAAAATTTTTAATATTATAATCGACCAACCATCAACAACGCAACTAATAAACTAACAATACGCTAGTTAAAACTACCTATGCACTATAAAAACCAACCATGAGCATTATTGCGCATTCCACAGGAAATCTGAGCCGGGTTGCAATAAAAAACAAAAGAAACCAACGTCGCCATCTAGGTACCTATATCTCCTCAAATTAATTCAAACCGCAGTGAGGCGGATAGCAAGTAAATGGTCCAACCATTGATATTTAAGTGGGTAAACAACACTGTTATTGTTCTAAACAATTTGTCAAAAAAATATTATATACTTACGAATAATACAAAATACAGCTAAATAAATTTCGTCTGGATATCGGTAATTCTCCAATGTATTTGCAAGTGGCTAGGTAGTCTGCGCAAGATTTTTATTTAATAAATTATTTTTGACCTTTGAACTTGCAAGAGTAAAAAAACAAAGTTAAGTGAAATAGTTCAATGTGTGTCACTGAAGTTGCCTTTATTCAGGTGAGTAAGCAAATTTCTTTTCTTTTTTATCGACAGGAACTACGGATACTACATTATTGAAGCATAACCAGAACTAATTAAATATAAATCCACAAACAATATAATGCATTTGTAATAGTTAAGTAGTCGATAAATTCAATAAAAATTAAAGCGGGAATTTTTGAGAGCTCAAAAAGAAAAAAAAAAAAAAAAAAAACTGCTTTTACCTACGAAACAAAAAATATAGCAAATAAAAATGTATTATAAATTAAATAATTTTACGATTATTTTTCTTCTAAATTTCTTAATATAACTAGTATCCATAACCCATATTTACCTTATCGTATGTAAAAAAAATGTACCCTTTCTATTTCTGCAATAAAAATGAGGATTTACTTTTTTAAAAAAAATAATGACGCCATATCTATTTCTTAGGATATCTTGTATGTTTCAGTCTCGCTTAAAAATAATTTTAACAAAAAAAAAAAAAAAAAAATATCGACTGGTCCAAAGGTTTATTTCAAAAACTCCCCATTTAATTTATATAATTTACCCACTTTTTTACGAATGAATACACTGTATATAAATATAAGGCATTGTAAAAATGTCTGAATATTTCAACTGTTAAAACAGACAACGTGTTATTTTTTTGTAAGTCTTTAATATTGTATTTTAGAGTTTTTAAATATAACATAACAAACTAAAGACAAGCTTAAAAATGTCCGGAAGGAAATATTTAAGTGGCAATCAAAAACGAAAAATAAAAGAACACAGAGTCACGGAACTATCAAAATGTCAAAAATTAACCAGCTTTTTCCAATCTAAAGCTGTCGGAGTCGGCGAATCCTCCAAGGAAATGACAGGTTCGGTAGAGTTAAATGTAAACGATGGTGTCGAAATATTTGAGGAGCATTCTGGGGACAGCGGAGATACCAAAAGCCTAGCCGAATGCCTTGCCCAAAGCAGAGAAAAGAACAGCATGCAAGAAAAGATAGAAAAATCGTCTGAAATTGCGGATATTATTGATAAAAGGGTAAATTATAGGGGTGTAGGATTTGGGCCAAAGTCACTGACTTCTGAATTAATCTATTTTTGTTTAAGCTTCCTTTTACGGTTTTTCTTCAAAAATGAAATTGATTCGTATCCAGAATCTAAGCTGACTTATACAGATCAAAGCATATTTTTGTAACAGTTTTTTTAAATATATATTTGAAAAACAGCCAACAGTTATAAGATTCTGGCTTTAATATTCTTTGTGAAAAGGAGCAGCATTTTGTTTACCATGCAAATTATTTCCCCTTTTAGGAAGAGTTGCAGCTTTGGCATCTGACGATTGTAAAGATCGGAAAAACATAAGAAATATTCTTATATCTCATGAAGAATCTGATGACCATAATAAATCCATAATGATCTGCATCAGACGAAAATTGCAAAATTGAAATGAAAGATCGATATCGTACGATCAAGCAATTTGCGAATATGTTTCATTGCAATTCAGAAGAGAAAAGTTATTTTTTTTTAAAATTTGTTATTGTACATAGAATTATCTATTATTAAAAAGATATTTGTCTAAATTTTTTTTGTGTGTGTTTTAATAAAATTTTATTTCTTCATCCGTGTTTTATTTGTTCTTTTGTTAATGGCCAAAACTTTAGGATATTATAGAAATTTAGACTACTTCGATAGATTCTCATGGTGCCGGGACCCAAAAATTCAGTCAGTCTTTAGGCCTAAAATCACGCACCACCACTGACTTTGCTTACGTAAAGTGCATAAAAAATATACTTAAATGTTTTGATTTGAGACTAACATACTTCAATAGGAAAACTAAATCGTTATTGAGGAGGTTTCCATTTGTATCAAGATATTCATTAAAAGTAAATATCAGAAGATTCGATTTAATCTTTTTTTATTAGTGAGTTCATTTGTTAGCAAATTACTGTTGAACAAGACAAAAAAAACGTTGAATTACTTATATCGTTAGTTCTGAGACTTTATAGAAAGCGCGGTAATTTAATATTAATGTGTTACTTAAAATAGTTTTTCTAAAAAAATTCATAATTTCGCAATGCAATACTAGAAATATTTTGCGATACTGGTACTAAAACTTCCCTAATTTCATATTTTTAAAACTGCATTAATTAACATATTGGAAGAGGCTAGCTTGTGAACGAATATTTATTCGTGATGTTCTCTTGAAACAGTTTCAAATTTCTTTAGTGCAAGAGTTCTAGCTGAGTTCAAGGCATGGGTGTTGGATGCCCAACAAGGGGAGGTATATGTTAGATTTCCAAACTCGCGCACAATTTGCTTTCACGGATCGAAGAGCCTTGAACCAGAGGGCACTTACCTGTTAAATATTTGCTTAAGATGCAATCTGATGCGGCAAGAAATCACATTTCAGGTAACCGAGTCGTTAAAATGTTTAATTTTTTTCACTGTGATGTTAAAATTTAAAGAGTACTTCGCTGATTCCATACATGTGTTATTTACGATCATTTGATAAAAATAGAACGTTTTAAAATTGAATTTTAAAATTTTAAATAAACTTGCCTCGACATGGAAAAAAAATATATGTATTTGCGTTTTTCCCGAAAATACTTTTAGAATTCTGGTACATTTCCCATCGAATCTGCTTTATTCAAAGTGCTTATACTTTCCACACAAAAAAAATAAGGTTATTTCTTAGAAAGTGAACGTAATTTGTTTTCTAATATTCCCTTACGAATGTTATATATTGTTTAAAAGTTGAAGGAAAATTATAATCATAAAATTAATTTTTTAACATTTTATTTAATTCAAATTGTGATACATTCACAACATTCATAGTATATTATGTTAAAACATATTTTGTTCAGAATATTATGTTTATACATATTTTGCAAATTTCCAATGTAATTAATACTGTGTTTTTTACTCAAGATGTACTAAAAGATATGAAATACGACTTAAACAAACGTAACTGCAGCTACTGATTATTAATGGCTCACACGTAATTATTTATGGATATAAATGCGATTTTATTTGCTTGAGAAATATGCAGATACCTGAATGTTAAATTATGACTTCTACTGTTTTAATTTTAAAAAATGCGGGAAATTTGAACTTGGCCTAAATAAAGCTCCCCCCCCCCCCCCGCGAAAAGAGACCTCAGTAACCTTAAATGCATTTTTAAACCACTTTAAAAATTCCTCACGTGCTTTACTTTCAAAAGCTAGTAACCTTTTTTAGCTAGGAATTAACAGTAAACATTGCAAAATGCTGGTTATTGTTTCACAAAAAGACTAGCATAAGGAAAACCTAAAAGCATGAATATTTTGCTGGGAAAATTCTTGTTTGTGAAACTACTGTGGAAACAATATTTTACATTAACTCAATACAATTATCCGTGTATGATAAAAAAAAAATGTTATTCTACTTTTGAAAATGATCTGTAAAAGAATAACCGTATTAAACATTGTGTTAAATAAATGCCGATATTATCTAAACAACAATTGCACCCTTAGAAAATCTTTTAACTCAAAAGTGCTGACATTTTATAAGGAAGCATAAAAAGTCTCTTGGTATTAAGTCAACTTTACAAAAATTCTAACGCACGTCATTTTTGTCTCTAGAATTCATCTGTAGTTTTCCATTGTAAATGATCAATGAATCCATCCATGTAATATTCATGAGAATTGGATAAATAGAGCATTCGATAATCGAATTTTTAAAACTGTGAATTTGGCACGCCATTGAGGTAAAAGATTTGTAATTGCACTTTTCTCAAAATGTGTTTTAAGAGATTCTGGTACACTTTCCTCAAAATCTACTTTATCCATAGTGTTAATTTATTTCACCCTAAGAAATGAGGTAATTCTCGATGCAATGAATGTAATTTTTGTTTCTGAATAAACGCTCATGTATTTTATGTATTGAACAATATTTCTTTAAAAATTATAGGAAAATTATATAATAAAATTTTTAATTTTAAAAAAATTCATTGATAAAATTATAATTACCTTCAGTGTACACAATGTTATGTTTATAAGTACATGGTTATTCAAAATGACTCCGATTTCAAAATTCTATATTTTTATAAATAAAAGACACAGAATGATAAATAATACAAAGGGAAAATTTGGATTTTTTTTACAAGTGTTCGATATAACTTCCTTTTGTTACACGCATAATGTCGATTCGGTTTGTAAATTCCTGCCAAACACGTTGTTAAGTGTCGGTGGTCATTGATAGTACATCAACAAATCCATTGTTTACGTTCACATAAATTTATGCGTAATGGTGATGCATACATTTTACCTTTAACAAATCCCCAAACGAAAAAAAAAAAAAAATTGTTTGGGGCCATATAAGGTATCTGTGTAACAAGTCATCTGGTCGACTGTGATCGATTCAACTGCGAGGCAGCTCCGTTAAATCTTCTAAAACAGCTTTCGTGAAATAGCTTCACGAAGAACGCGAGGTCTATCTATTGTATCCAATATAAAATTTCCCCAGTTTTCCATAAAAATTTATGTATTACATATATCATTCTGCTTCGTTTACTTTTGAAAATATGGAATTGATGAAACATTTTGAATAATCCTATATTCCGCAAAAACTTTAAAGATATAAATGCAGTATATTTTATACAAAATGTACCGAAATATAAAAGCCCGACTTACGAATTATAATACTGATATATTTGTTACGTGCTCTTGCATAATTATTTGTGTCTATACATGTGATTTCTTTCGCATCAACAAATACATAAGAATTCTGCTATCTCTAAGTTAAAACATGATTTCATTCCGTCAAACGCGAGGAATATTACATTTGGCACAAAATATGCTTCTTATTTCACATGTCTCAGTCATTTTACTGAAAAAAATGACGTTACAGAAGCTTAGTATGTGTCACACGAAGGCAATTTTTCACGTAAAAACTGGTAATATAATCTTCCTTATTTCCAAGCGCGAACTCAAAAATGTTGCAAAAAAGGAAAAACACAAACTGAAAACAACTCACCGTTATCGAACTGAGTCTGACATGAAACCTCCTGAGCCTGATAACCCCATCAAAGGCCCCTTCCTCTAGACCTTGTGTCTCAGGGCCGTCCACATAGAGGCGGAACACGATGAGGCCCTTCAGAAACTCACGGGGCAGAACCCTCGTGTTCACCAGCGTGATTTCGTAGGTGGTGTTCACTTCGAACAGCGATCCGTTCTCTAAAGTTCGCGTAAACGTTCCAAAGTCGGTTACGTTCTTACAATAGAGTCCGGTAATGATCTCGTAGTCGTCACATTTGCAGCCAGACAAGAGAGCTTCGCATTTCGATTTCGGAAAAGGCTCGTTCACTTCGGTGCCGGACTCGTGAGGCAGGTCGCCATGGGATTTCTGGCACAGCAAAACGACAATAAAAAGCAAAACGCACCATTCGATGATATCTCCAGAACGGTTGTCTCGATGTCGTAATCGTGCCCAGTGGTCTGTCCGATGATAGCGTTGGTAATGTGGCATAACGAAATGATTTTGCAATTTCCCTCTCCTATGAAACGCGTTTATTTTCAACGTTCCTCAGAGCATCTGTAGAATGAATGAGCTTATATATGACATGTATCTAATCGGGACATATATTCTATAAATAATGAATCTTAAACAGCGATGGAAATGTTTAAAAGGAGAAATTTAATCTTGCGTCAGAATTATTTTATACAATTGAATATTCACTGATTTCAGGCATTCAAAGCATTATTTATAATACTAAGAGAAACAATGAATCTTAATTTAATTTTATAATAATTTTACCAGAGAAAAATCCAAATTCACAATATAAGAATCTTCAACCATCACCAGTCCTCTCCAGAACATACGATATTGAGAAATCAGTGAGACTGGAAATAAACATCTAGAAAGATGACGCACTGTGCAAACTCTGCTGGTAATCATTCGTGAAACACAATTTTAAATGTCTTGTCAAATCTCAAAGAAGACAATAACAGTTTTCGGTAATAATTGTTCGCTCTTTTATGTCTTAAGCAAAATTTGTTTTGACAGCGCGCACTGAAACTCGCCATCAGTTGTACAAATTAACTTCTTATCAAATATTTTTGAAATTCAAGAACACAGATCAATACAATTCGAGGGAGAAATCTGTGTAAATCGCTTTTTTTTCAAACAAACAAACATTTGTTAAAAATACGTAAAATTACCAAGATAACATAATCTCGAAGAATCCAAAATTCCTTTGACAGTTTAATTTTCCAAATATATTTCACAACATATAGCAGCATTTGATATCCATCTAAGCATTTAAAAATTCATTTTTTTTTTCATTTCAACGTTCTTTCAAACATCAAATCCTGGATGAGATCGAGTTTATCTGCTGCCAAATTAGTTCCACAGAACGCATCACACTAGTCACCAAAGGCTGACGGAATATCCAGCGCCGATAAACACACTTTTTCCGGCCGAGGTTGTTGATCGTCTCTCGGCACAGCGTCCACAGCTTACGTGTAGTAATCAGCCATTCAGCATCTACAGCTGTCCGCACAGGAGAGGCGACGGCCTTGCTCTCTCACTCTCGGAAAGGTATTTCCCAATCGGTCTGACGTCACGATGCACGTGCTTCGCGCAGTTCTTCCTGTCGAATGTGAAAGACGTTTTGAAGGGGGGGGGGGGAAAGAGCAATATTAATGCAGCAGATGGATCGGAGAGTGAATAAGATGTCTGGAGAGCCGATGACGAATTATTTTAATGCATTTTCGAATAAATGTGGAAGTGCTTAATCGAAACAAACAATTCGAGTTGTGAATGCTGTAGAGCAGCGGTTTCCGATCTTTGTGGAGCTAAGCCTCCCTGAAAGAAAGGGAAAAAATAAATCCCGCTCTTCTCCACCTTTTATTTGTTAAAATAAGTATTACGATTGGCTTATTTTAAACAAAAGACTAAATTTTAAAATAAGAAAAAAAAAAAACTAAAAGTTTCAATTGACAGAATGATAACCAGGCAATACGCATAAATTGGTATGGATAATAAATGCCTAAGAATATGTTTTTGGAAGGAAATAAAATACATATTCAGAAGAGTGTAAAATACAAAACCTAATAAAGGGGCTTTTATTCACCTATACGGATAGGTAATTAATTAATCTTTTACTTTTGTAGCTGATACAGAAATAGTCCGCTGTACTTGGATCCTTAGTACATCAGCGGTTCCAACCTAGGATATATATATATATCCTAGGTTGAACCGGAAACATTATCCTACCGGAGAATGTTTGGTGTATATATATATATATATACCAAACATTCTCCGGTTGGCAGGATGTGAAGTTGGGATAAGAGTTGTCAGCTCAGGTGTCGTCCTCGTCACTTAACCGAGGTTCAAAATTACGAGGTCCGTCGCCGATAGCCCTCTAGTTGCTTCTAGTGTGAAGTCAGCAAAACCAAACCAAAATACTAAACATTCTCTTTCTCCTTCCTGACGTTCGGTATTTCTAGTGTCACGCAGCGGAGGCTTCTGAATGATTGCCCGGGGGGAGGTAAGGGAGCACTACAGCATGTAAATGTAAATAATAAATATTCAAAAGAAATACTGATGCCTGATGTTTTTATTCAGTAGAAGAAGAAACATTGCATGTCACATGTGTCCCACTCATCTTTGGGGATTTATTTATTTTTATTTTTTCAGCAATTATATGTGAAAAAATAAAAATAAATAAATCACCAGATAAATAAATTACACATCGAATTATATAATTTGATGTGTTAGTATTATAGTTGATGTATAAAAGTACTTATTTATTTTTTCTCAGAAAAAAAATGTTGTTTGCATAGAATTTTTTTTTCTATTTTTACACTATTTATAAGAAGAAGAGATGTTAACTTCACTTTAATTACCATCATTTTTACCTTTTTACTTTTAGTTATAACTTGGTCCCATTTTTTAATACTAACTTTTTCATTTCAACTTCAGACAAACAACAGGCTTTGTTCGATAACATTTTTTTTTTAAATTTTTTTTGCATTTTTGGTCGCGTTTCATTGGTGAGCTGCATTTCATTGGTAGTTTACTTTAAGTGCGTCATCTTGCGATCCGTACAGAGATTTCCTTCTCTGTGGAATGTTTTATAAACAGGCATTTTACACACTCGCCCTTTACAAAGCATCCTCCATTGTTGGGCAATAACAGTAGTCAAACAACAATATAGATTAAATTCGATTTAATATTTATTGATATTGTGGTTTATCTGGAATCGGATCTCAAGAATAACCAACAGGAATAGTAGATAACCAAACTCTCGTATTTAATTAAGATTTTTAAAAAATGAATGTCATAAGCAGTAGCGTAGAAGAAAAAGATGTTATTGCGTCGGAAAACTTTTCAAAATTATGAGTAGAGTTTTACATTTTACACACTAAATCCGATTCCGATTACTTTGAGGAAGTTTATTATGGTGAAAAATTACACAAAATATTAATCTTTTCGTTATCACTGGGACATATACATCAAGCGGGCCCAAGCAACAACGACAATTTCAGTGTAATGTCATATGTGTTATTTCAAAAAATTATAGCATGAAAAATGCATCTATTGTAATTTATTGTCTAGCCGACCAAAACAATAATGGTGAAGGTAAAGAAAAGTGCAAGTGTTAAAATAGGAAGAAAACTGACTGTCAAATGCTTCAAAAATGGTTAAAGCAATTCTACACTCTATAACAAAAAAAAAAAAAAAAAAAAAAAAAACCGAAGCACCAAGGAGTTGCACATGTACAGAATGTGAAAATTTTCAGAAAAATTGAATGATTTATTTCATAGTGAAATAGTTACAAAGTAACAAACTCAATAAAGAGTTGACTCACCTCTAGCCTGGATGCAAGCTGCCACACGATGTGGCATAGAGTGATAAAGCTCCCTGATGGTCTCCTGCGATATTTTTTGCCAAATTTGCTAAAATTGTTGGGCTAGCTCATCAACATTCCCCTGTAGATGCAGTCGTCTCACCATTATACTCGTATATCTGACATACTCGATTGGAGAGAGATCTGGCTGGCCAAGGAAGTGTTTGACAAGCTATAAGACAGTTCATAGCAACACGTTCCGGATGTGGTCTGGCCTTATCTTGCTGAAAAATAAGGCCGGGGAACTACAAAAGGAACGGTAGCAAAACAGGTCTCAGAATGTCGTTGATGTGCCGCAGTGCTGTAAGTGTGCCTCTAATGACGACCAAAGGGGTACGGCTATCAAGGGATATAGCACCCCAGTCCATAACTCCTGGTTGAGGGCCTATGTGGTTTGATCGGCACACTACCCTGAGCGTCTCCAGACACGTCTTCGATGATCGTCAGGACACAGTTGCGAGTGGGATTCGTCGCTAAACACTCTACGTCCCCAGTGAGCATCATTCCAACTTGATCAAGCCAAGCACCACTCTAATCTGGTTCGACAGTGTGCGTGAGTTGGAGGTGGCGCAGCGGTCGGTACGAGGGTAGATTTTGCTCTATCAGTCGTCAGTGAATGGTCATAGTGGGCACTCGTGTGCGGGTCGAACGTCTGATGGTTGTTAACGATGAACCAGGCTCTGTGACAACTGATTTGACAATCCTCTGTCCTCTCGGTCTGCTATGGCCCTAGGTCGACCGCTTCTATCATGACGCTAAAATCTGCCATTGTCCACCTATTCTTGCCAGCATCTTCTAATCGCCACATTGCTCCGACCCATATGACGAGCAATTCTCCGATTTTCCCAACCTGCCTCTTTCAATCCAATGATACGATCTCTTTCAAACTCTGACAGTTGTTCGTAATGAGCTGGAATCCTGTGGAGAGGAATTTTTCAATCGTTAAAAAATAGGCTTAACCGCAATGTATCAGAAAATTTGACCGTCAGATTGAGAATCGCTTCTTATATTCACCTGCTGAGTACGTAGTTCCGATGCGCTGTAGCTCCCGCTATTCATTCATTGGACACCAAATTTTAGTCATTTGCTTTTTGTTATAGAGTGTATTACAAAAAAAATTATACAAAATTCACAATGAAATATTTATTTATTTTTATTTTTACTTTTTTTGAAATTTCTGTTTAGGGATGCTTCTATATTGTCTCCTAATCCGGTAGAGATCGGACAAGAACACCGTCAGATTACCAAAATCAGCCTGGATTACTGGAAAATCACTAATAATAATACATTTAAGCAGCCAAAACTATGTAATATTGTATAAGATTTAATAGAATACATGGAAATGAGGTGTCAAGCATACACGAAATAAAGCTAAAACTATCAAGATTGTACTGTTTAATATTGATAGTCCACATTATCCCACTATAGTAGAAGGCATAAAATAAGTTTTTTTTTCTTCTACTCATTTGCCGACCTGTGTAAAAATGCTGGATTACTGACAAGGCCAGAAAGGTGAAGTGTCGGATTATAGAGAAGTTGTACAGTTCATTGTTGTGCAGTTCATTTCTCATTCGGAAATCACTTTGTAAGGTCGGAGTTTGCTCAGCATATCGTGTTATGCCTCGAATAAGAATAAAAAATGCTTACCAGCAAGTGTTCAGAATTCGATAGAGGCAAGATAATTGCCTATCGAGAGAGTGGATTATCGCTCCATGATATCATCCATCACACTGGTCGAAATCCAACCACTGTTAGACAAATATGGAATCAATGGGTTGCTGAGGGTCACACTGAACGGCATGCAGGATCTCCACGCCCTCCAGTGACTGACTCCCGAGAGGACAGACATATTGTGAGGTTGGCCTATAAAGACATACAACCACATCATGGACCATTAATCAGGAAATAGGCATGTTTGCAGCACACCCAGTATCCCCTCTTACGGTGCGACGACGTTTGCAGCAGCATGGATTGTCAGCACGGCGACCATTACTTCAACTTCCCTTGACAATACAGCATAGAGAGAGGCGGCGACTCCGGTGCACCGAATGACAAAGCAGGATACAGGAGTGGCACAATGTCGTCTTTTCAGATGAGTCTCGGAACTACAAACAGTATTTTCATGACCGTATACATATCTGGAGGCTGCGATTAAACCATACGTCACCTGCTTGCATTCGATAAAGGCATAGGGGCTAAAATTTGGTGTAATGGTTTGGGCAGACATTGGGTACACGACACTCACATCTCTAGTTTGGGTTAACAGTAATTTGAACGTTGATCGGTACATGTTTGACATCTTACGTCCAGTGGTTTTGTCCTATCTTCGATGTCTGCCAAACGGCATCTTCCTACAAGAAACACAAGACCAAGTGTTACACGTCATATTCTGTCCTTCCTCGATATACAGGGTATTCGGCTGTTGTCCTGGCCTGCACTGTCTCCAGATTTGTTACCCATTGAAAACATCTGGTCATGGGATGCAGCAAGACTGGCCCGTCACTCCTCCCCAGCCAATACGGTTGATGAAGCGTGGCACAGACTAGAAACAGCATGGAATGAGTTGCCCGTTTCTGTCATTCAAGCCCAAATCGACTCCATGCTGAACCTGGTAAGCGGTATTCTAGCTGCTAGGGGTGACAGCAGTTTGCATTAATTTCACACCCCTGTAAATCCCGAGACTGCACTCAAATTTAATCATTTTGTCATCATACCATACTGCTTTCGTACAATAAATAAATTTTTGTATTTGTTTTCATTTATGGTTTTGAAATTTTAATTGCCAGCAGTGTATTTTTGTTTCATGCTGTTATGTTGGTTGAGCCACAAAGGTATTTATTGCGGGACAATTGATGGGCACGCTTGACGTGTATGATGTAAAGGTTGACATCAATATGTTACAAAGAACCAAGCTCATTTCAAGAGGAAAAAATAGTTTATTAAATGATGGGGGAAAAAGACGAACACACATTTCTGCATTCTTACGCCTCGAGATTTAACATATTAATGTGCTTTGTTAATGGCGCTGCAGTAGCGCAGTGGAACGATTCTCAAAATATTAGGTAGATAAAATAATATAAAACAAGAAACGGTTTTAAGACTACGTTATAGAAATAGCATAACCGAGAAACTTCTTAAAAATCCGTTTATTTTTACTCTTATTTATATCAAGTTTTGAAAGTTACTTTACACATAAATTAAGATAATTTTTTCAATTGACTAGTTAAAGAATGTTATTTGCTATTGTTACACGAAGTATAAATTTCGACTGACCAAGTCTTTTAGATTAATTTTTTTACTAAAACTTTACAATCAAATTGGTTAAATCAATCGCAAGTGACTGTAGGTTTCAGCGTAACAGATCTTACCCATGTCCGTTGCTGCTGAGTTATTCAGCTTTTGCTGAGTTTTACGAATAGCTGGTAGGAGGCGCGCACATGCGTCAAAAAATGCTTATTATTATTATTATTTGTATATATATTTCGAATTCATGAAAAGATGTGTGAAAAACTCTTCATTTCCAAAACAACGCAAGTTATATAAGAGTAAGTTTTCGTAATAAATAGCTCAAGATTTAATGAGTTAATCTCTACGAAAACATGTTCAAAGTTGAAGGGAAAAAAATCATTTTCTGTACCTTAAGACGTCTTATTTTTTTTTTTTTTATGTATATCGTTTATTAGTTTATTTAAAATATAATCAATAAAATATCATAAAAGATATCATACGTCTATTTTGTTTTATGTATAAAATTCGTGCAGTATAGCTGTGTGTGTGTGTTTTAAAATATCTAAAAATTGCGAAACATAAAAATGGTTATAAAATTTTTGATTAAAAGGAGAAAGCAAGCAGAGATAACAACTGTACATTTCGGTTCTTCCTTTAATACATTTTATAGAAAATAAATTCCAAATAACACAGCTATCACAGAAATCTTGAAAGATTAACATTACTTTATCGCCTTAAAGATGGAGCATTGGTTCAAGCAAAACATATCAAATCTATTGATTAAAAGATTTTTATTGATTAAAATTAAAACAGTATTTATACATACTGTTTAATTTTAATCAATAGTAAAACATATGTTTTCTATTGATTAAAATTAAAACAGTATTTTAATTTTAATCAATAGAAAACAAATGAGTCAACGAGGGATCAACGAGGAATCTATAATCATATCTCATCATCGATAATATGACTCAACGAGGAATCTATAATCGATATACTACATCAAGTAATGGGTACATATCAAATAAAATATGAAAAATATCATAAAATGATAAGTGTGAAAACCAACACTTTTATGCGGTTAAAAAGTAAAAATTGAACTTAAAAGTGAAAACTAATTTTATCATCATCTCCAACAACAACACAAGAAGTTAAAGCTCGTGAATAATTTGCTCAATTGGGATGTATGCGCTGCAAAACGAGACCGGTCAATTTTTCTTCAGACCCAATGGACCAGGGTTCAAAAAGCCGCCGACACTTCAAGGCCATGAACTGTCCTCCCCCTCCCCGGGGTCAGAAGCCATTCTACGCCAAAGTGGTGATACAGCACTTGAACATCAGATGGGCCAAGTGCATCCATGCATTGTCTTGATGGGTCTTTTTCTTTTTCAAATGAGCCCGATTTATCTTGATTTCTTCTCTCAACCGATGCAATAACGATGCATAATAGTCTCCAGTTATCGTTTTTTTCTAAGTAATCGGTGTAGATTATTCCGCATGCATCTCAAAAAACAATGACCATCACTTAGCCGGCCGATTTCACCATCTTTGCTTTCTTCGGAGCCCATTCGCCATCGAAAAGCTACTGTTCCTTTGCCTCTGGAGTGTATTAGTGTGTCCACGTTTCGTCCAAAGTTATGTATCGACGTAGAAACTCGTCAGGATTACGACGAAAAGCGCCGAAGTAGTCAAGTGAGTCATGATGCTTACTAAAAAGAAATCATTTTCGACGCTACGAGCGCCAACTCTTGGATTTCTTAAGGACTTATTGAGCTACCCTCGTAGTAAAAGGATCCGAATAAGATATTTACTTATTGAAGATTACATCACACTTTCTCGCATCGATATAGTTTGCTCATCATGTTTCTACTTCTTCTATCTCCTCTTACCACTCCAATGCCTAAAATCTCTGATACATTCTTACTCAATACACTTGCTATATAGTAATGTTAACTTACATAAGTCCCTGTTCTTTCACAAGGCGAGGTTCAGAATTCAAATAATGCATTACAGTAGCTTCAAAGGTTAGTGAAGGAAAAAGCACGGAAGAACTCCTTTCCTGGAATATTCCCATTTTTTCCAGGAGGTATGTCGTTCATATTGCAAATTGTTGGTTATTAACCTTAACTGAATACAGATTAAACATTTACCGTTGTCTTGTCTTGTCCTGAGATGAGCATTTGTTTTGGCTAGGGGGCCATTTTAAGAAAGGGGAGGCTAGCGGTGGACTGAACTTTTAAAATGATTTCATTCAAAAAATTCATTCTGCATCTCAGAAAAGGTATGAATTATACTATAAAAATAAATATACATCAATTAAATTAAATGGTAGTAGTTTTATTCAATTTATTTCTTGCGTTAATTTCATATCTTTACAATCAGTTTGATGAAACAAATATACCCTATTACATTTCTCTATAATGTGTTTGAAACCAAGGGAGGGAGATGGCTTGTTGAGATTTTCATCGCATCCTGTAAGTTAATGTCTGTCAAAGAGCATCTATATTTACATTTGTTGATCTTCGAGGAAAGAAAAACTTTGCTCACAAATATATTTAGAAAATATAGAGAACCTTTTCTCAGGAAATTTCTCCATACATGGATATTTTACAGCGGGCAAAGATTTGTGAAAGTCAACTAATGTCACAGCATTAAATATTTCTTTCTCAGTTTCTATCAGTAGGGATAAGATAAGAGAGCAAATTGAATTTAGGCTCAATTTTTTTTTTTTTTTTATGTTCTGAAATTTTCTAGTGATCTCGTTCTCCAAACTTTGCAGATGATCCCTAAACAAGACACATACACTTTCTATTTTCCTAACAGAGATAAATGATAAAAAAAAATGCAATCACCTGCTTGACTTGCTAATAGACCTTGTTTTGCTTTGGATGATTTTACGTACGAGTAGGAAATCTGGGTTCAAAGTGGATTTTTCCGACTGTCTTGGAGGGCTACTATTTTCCCACCTTTGAGTTAAGTCGAAGACTAAAGCAAGTTCAAGAGTACAAAAATGTTAAAGAAATTAAAGACGAAATAAGGTGATGTAATTATACATTTTCTGCCAAGCCCCATACAATTTAAAAGATACTTGAGGGAGCCCTGGGAAGAATTACAAAAATTTAAGTCATACTTATTTAAGTAGTTAGTAGTTAGATTTATTTAATGCGATGATCAGAAGTTGCATTGATCCATATCAGAATGAATTCTTATGTTATTGTTGATTGTTCACCAAACTGAGAAATTAGCTACAAGGAGGATCAAAAAGTACTTGCATTTGAAGACAGATGGCATCATCAAGATAAATTGTTGTTACCATTGGGTATTGCTATCTAGTAAACGGAGCCTAAAAAAACTACTTCATTAATTTGGTAGTCATTTGCTGCCAAATCAAAATTCGATTGTGGCCGCGTCGAGCTGTCGACGTCATTTTAGGTCAAGTTTTCACCATAAAGGAGACCTGTATTCATCATTATGCACCGGAATTCCAGAAAAAAATCAAACTTGGGTTGCTTCCGGTGAATCTTTTTCAAAAAAGGCAAAGATGGTCTCATCAGCCGGGAAAGTTAAGACGAAGAATTTTTGAAGTGCTGGAGGCGTCATGATCACGAATACGAGTAACTCAGACTCAGAAAGCTGTCCATTGAGTCAAATATTTTCGATGCTACGAGTGCCATCTCTTGGAATTTCTAAGGGTTTGCTGAACGACCCTCGTATATAAGAGTTGAATTTACTGGATTTTTATATTTGGAGTTGTTAAGTGCATTGTACATATCTTAATGATTCTTTTCAACCACTAAACATTGGAGTAGATGCATCTACAACAAGCCTAGTGAACCAAATCTTTGTAAATCTATTTTTGCTTTCATGCCAATCAAAGAACGAGAATAATTGCAGACATGTTAAGAAAATGTAACTTTTATCGGAAGTATTTTTAAATAATCCAACATCCGGGAAGGATAGAAAAAGAGTTCCGAAAATGTACTTACTTCGTTTCGTAATTTCCGCTTCAGAAATACCTGGGTACCACTAATGAAGCCAGAAATGACATGACAAATTGGGTTTTTTTTTTGCTTATTTACCCACTTTCAAAATCCACAATTAACAAAGGAAAAAAAGTTAAAAAAAAAATACGTGTGAGAATTCCCCAAATCTTCTCGTTAAAAAAATACTTCTGCAAAAACGCAGCGTCACGTTGTTTTTTTAGTAGTTTTTATTAAACTTAGTACGTTCGTATGTATGTCTTTCTAGTCCAAAATGTGTACTAGGAATTTTAACCCGCTTCCTATCATCCGATCAAGTTGAAATTTTACACACGCGAATAACTCCGATGCAATACAATACTATGGTATTGTATTGCATCGGAGCATACAATACCATAGTATCAAGCAGTGACGGACTTAGAAGATTACGGCTACCCATGCACTCGACAATGTTCAGTTGAGTTGAAATTTTGCACACGCGAATAACTCCGATGCAATACAATACAATGGTATACTCAAGCAGATGCGGAAAAGTTCTTTTTCGGGGTTCTTAATCCTCTCAGTCTTTTATCCCCGATCTGACAGGAAAATACCTATTACGAGACTGAATTTCGGTTCGGTGCTTGCCAAGAAGTGATTAAAAATCTTAGAATGGAGGAATTATACTGCGAACATTAATAATGAGCAAAGCGAAAAAATTGTTTCTATTGAATACTTAAAGAGTTATTAAAACTTTTAGGAGATTTTTAAAACAATTAAGAATTTTTAAAGAGCTAAAGGAAAAATTAAAGAGCAAAATTTTAACAAATTTAACATTGCTTTATGCTGTTTCAGAATTTTGCTTTATATCTGAATTTTCAGCACACTGAATTAAATACATGAAGTAGAAACAGAGTTCAATCCACGCGTGTTCGTTTCTAAGAATTTTTTTTAAATAAATTTCATTAAACATTTAAAAACATAGCATCAAGGGTTGGGACTAGTTGCACGGGCCTTGCACCTAACAAAAACCAATGGAGTTGAATTTTGTGCACACTTATAGCTCATGTAATTAATTTTTTTAATCTTAAATTTCTCGACTAAAAAGAATAAATAAACGTAAGTAAAAAAATAAATCAAGCTTTTATTTAAAGTTGCACTAAGAGGTATAAAAATAATTGCATTTAATGTAGAATCACACATAATTTATAAAAGGCTGGGATGTTAATACTTCGTTTGATCTTATACATGAGAATGTAGTTATAGTACGTAATTTATCGATAATTACCTAGGTTTCTTAAGAGTCTCAATCTTTTAAGAATTATGTATTATAATTTAAAAATTATATATTTTTATTTCTTTTAGTTTCTGTAGAAAAAAAGCTTGGTTAAATTTTTTTTTCCCATTCATAAACTTGTTTAGTTATCAATAATTATGAATAACTAGAAGATTTTAAAATTATGCTTCATGTTTTGTAAAATATTTGTTACGTGCTATGGTGTCTCTTTTCAACAATGATGATAGGAGTTAAGATGTCATAGTAACTAGTCCTATGGGTAATCCCTTTTAATATAGTTGTTAAGAGCACTGCAAATAGTCGAGCCAGATAAGGTTTTTTGGAACCAACAAAAAGATTTTTTGAATCGTCGACAGGACCCAAGGTCAACCAACCTCTTCCACCACGAGAAAAAACATACCCCTATGTGACAGGGAAACATCTAATTACCAAAGTGGTGATCCTAGACTTAAACACTAGATGACAGCCCGACGTAAAACCACTGGTTGTATGTACCCACGATGCAAAGCACTTGCTCTGTGTATCTAAAATACCCACTCATAAAATACGACTTGTGGTATACTGACAACGGCACACGCATCAAATAGACTACCTCAACTTGAGATAGCCATTGGTATCGATGGAAACTGTCAAACAGATACATAAATAATATAAACGAAACTTAATACCACAGGTAAGGAATGTGTATCAATTGAAGCAATGACTAAAATTTTTTTTTTCTCTAAGTATCGCTTAGAAAAACCCTGATTACTCTATATTAATACAATGATGCTAGAGAAGAAGTATGCAGCTTACTTGAACAATGATGACAAAAGTTAAACCTCTTCATAACCTCTTCTGGATTCTTAATTAACAAGCCAGAGAGAAGAAATCCTTTTTGGCCTAGTTGTTCACTATAAAAAGAATAACCAGACAATATTTCTCCAGATAGAGAGTTCGTTATAGCTGTCGGCAATCAAAGTCCGGCTAAAAAGCCGTCCCCCGATGCAAAAGGAAAACATCTATCTGCCGAACTATTCTGTTGGATGGTGCGCAAGGATATTCATGGTGGATTATTGTAACCCACAAGTTTGACATGCTAGCTTTAAATCTACCTATGCATCACAGTACTTTGGTGTTGAGAAGGATCACTCACATGTGATCTGAACATGATTAGAATTCACATCAAATATCTCCTATGACCTTTTAGTGACACTATCATAAATGAAAAAGTATGTTTTAGTAATCTAGAAGGTGTTGTCATCGTCTCAATAAAAAATATTTTCTTTTCAAAAGCATTTTATTCTATATGAGTTACGAAATTTTACAAAAGTATTTTATTCTACAAGATTATGAAAATACTGTCGCATAGATGATGAATTGAACGCACAATAAGTATCCTAATAACGTGGTTTACTAACAAACTGAGAGCAGCTACTCAAAGCAGATAACTTCCCTAGACTGGAGATACATTCCTTTATACAGGAGAATTATAATAATTAAAGTTGCACTTTTCAAAAGGCTATGAAAAAAGAACTCATGGTCAGAATGATTTGATATTTCATCTGAGTATGCGTGAAGTAATGGGAATTTGTTATGCGAAAGAAAAAAGGGTTCAAAATGAATAGATAGAGGGCACTATACTAGTCATAAGAGGCTGATTAAAAGACGGACATGTTGTTGTGACACTCTTTGCTCAAAACCCATCCACTACGACAAGGTGATGCCACAGCAGGTAGAAAAACTTGGTTTTTAACTATCCATAGGCCAAACGGCGTAGAAAAAACAAAAATTAATAAAGCCATTAAGAAAAGGAACGACTTGCGTAAGAATTGTTCAATATGTTGTGACCACTTTTTGCCACAAGTTGAAAGCGCAAAACAGCATGTTCCACAATAAATCACAGAGTATCAGTTGTAATGATGTGAATTTGTTTCGAAATGCGTGTTTTCAATTCCTCTAAGTTCGACCCGTACATAACATGTTTTAAGAAACTTCACAGCCAAAATTCGTAACGATCCAGGTGATCGTGGAGGCTAAGCTGTTGCGAAATGGTGACGGATAATTCTGTCATTTCCAAAATGCATGTTGAGCAGCTGCTTCACCGGATTTGAAATGTATGGAAGAGAGCCCTCTTACATAAAAATTGTGATATTCATACATATCCATCATATCATTGTGAAATCCATCATCTACGTCCATGATATCCTCAGTGCTAGAATGAGATGGTTGAGCAAAATAAATTTATAATATGTCTCGTTGACTGTACAGTTGTAGGATACGAAGGACTAATGTCTTCGAAAAAGAAAAGGTGAACGTTAAATGCTGCCGTAAACCCGCACCACCCAGTTACCTTTTGAGAATGAAGAGGCAATGGTTGCAATTGGAACATGTTCTCGCTCGGGCATATTCTGCAATTTCAAGTACTAATAAATCCTTATTAAAAAAGATGAAACCATTTCCTTGGAGATGGAAATGGTTTCATCTGTCCACAGAATGTTCCAAGACCATTCATTGTCCCTTCCATTTGAGCAGGAAATTATAGAGCGAAAGCTTCTAATTTTAGCAGGTCAGCAAAAATCAACTCCTCAACCTGCGTAATTTTGAATGGATAGCATTGTAAGATATTTCTTAAGATTTGACAAATCGTGCTGACGGTCCTGTCTAAGGTTCGGGCAATTCCCCGTGCACTACATTCTCCACAGCACTGCTCGACGCTTGAAGCAATTGATTTCCTCTCCCTACCACATTTCTCACCAATTAAACCCGTCTCTTCGAATTTATCGATAACCTTTTCTGACCGAATGCGATAATTGGAGCAAAAACTCCTTTTAAACCTTTTAATGCCTATAGTTTCTTCAATGCAATTGCCGCATAGTCACCATTCTTGAAAAAAGGCTTCACAAGCACAATCTAATCCGTCAATGATAGAGTCCTGACTACCTTCTCAGAGGCAGAATATCAGGAACTGCATGTTCTCCACCTTTTTATCACACGTGTAATGGGAAGAGTGCATATCACATCTTTTAATTTGCATCTTAAAATTCGCATATCTTTTACAGATATTGCTTTTTAGCCTCTTATGAGTACAGTGTCAACTATTGGCTTGCTTCGGAACTATTTTTTTTTAATAGAACAAATTCTCGTGGATTCATACATACTCAGATGAATTATCAAGTCATTCTGTCCAGTGGCTCTTTTTTACAGCCTTTCGAAAGTGCAACTTTACATATAATCACCTTGTATATCACAGTAGAATGTTCCATATCACTGCTCTAAAAATGTATATTTTTGATGCATTTAGAAAATACAATGAAAAACAGAGATCAATTTAACAAAACTTTTATATAAACTTTCGATGTTGCTGTCACTGGATCTTGAACTCCGGAACTATCGATTTGTAGATGAGGGTCGTACCTAGGTTCCATCGGTGCTTGTGAGTTTTGTAACATTGCTCGCCTCATAAGAAACAGCATTCTACTGTTAAGAATCATGGGCTCTGTATGGACTCAATAGGATGGTGACTTCAATGGGATTTTGAACGCACTTTGCGCTCGTCAAAAGACGTAGAATTGTCTGGTAATGAGATGCGCATCGGGATTATAGTTTTCATTCGAAACACGTGTACTATACCTATTGTCCAGCGTCTCGAGCCGGGATCAAAGTCTAGCCTCATATGCTCATATGTTATTTCAGATAGTCGTCAAAGGATATGATGATGGCCTAAATATCTTTTGAGTAAGTTAAGACCTACTTTTCGCACAGGTAAGAAAATCCATACGAGGACTCCGGGTGTATTGTAGACTATTCAGTGGTTAGAATCATACCATCTTCGATCAGTTTCTTACGCATCCAACGTTTGTAATCTCGCCAATTGTCTAGATTATTCGACTCTTGATAGTTATCTAGTAAAATAGTCAATTTCAGTTCACTCAGCATGAATCGGGAACATAGTGTCGAGCGCCCATACATCAGATAAAATGGTGAGAATCCCGTTGTATCCCACTTCGTGGTATTATATGCAAAAGTAAACGAAGGGCAATATTTCATCCCAATCTAGGAGGATGTCATGACGACAATTTGGTAATACTGTTGATTCAAAAGGTTAAATTCGACCATTAATTTCCAGATGAAGTACACACTTTCCTATCGGCTTGTTGTATTTCCTTTGGCGATTTTATAAGGATCTCTTTTTCAGACAGGAATATGCTCTGTATGGTTCCGAAATGATGAAGGAAGATTCTCCGCAGTCTATTAGAGCACAGACTGAATGGTTGTCGACCATAACCTCAAGATGATTTCTGGTCATTTTCTCAGCGAGCGGAGGATTTTCTTCTGCTGCCTCACCTCCTAGAAAGGTCGTGATCTCTTTTTATTCTCATTGTGTCTATAGGGTGAAGAACTGGAACTTAGATACAGTGATGGCGATATGAAGCGGCGTTTTGGGGATCGTCATCGAGGGGGGATCAGTTAGGCGGTTCTGATGGATGTTCGACTGCAGTCGGTTGAGTCCATCATATCATTCTTGGTTTGGCGTCATTTCGTCTGCTGTTTCGATAAGCGAGAAAGATGGCTCATCGCTCTCTGCAATAACCAACGACGTATCCTGATCAGCCATAATGGAAACAAGCAGGTGTGTTATACGCGATTCGCCAGTTGCCCTAGGCTCAGGTTCAATAATCGATCTCCACCTTTTCGCAAATGTAGATCGAGAGTGAACTTCAGTCCACTTCTTTTCAGCTCGCATGAGAGGTGCTAGAGCTTGTTGCATCTCATCTAGGACAACAGCTTCATTCGATTTCGTAGTGTTCCTGGGTCTTCGGTGTTCGGCGCTATTACTCGTTGGAGTTCCACTCGGATAATTTTTCGAATTATGGTGACTAGATCCATTTCTTCAATTACGGAGAACAACTGGAGGACGTCAGGAAGTCGATCGAATTTCTTTCGGTTAACTCATCTCTCCTTCGTTTCTTCGATGTACTGACATCATTTCACGAAGTCTTTCATCGTCGTGAGTTCTTTAATTAGGAAAACCTGATAAAAATCCTCGGCAGTACCCTTCATAAGGTAAAACACACCTTTTCATACTCTGGCATTTGAGGATTCATTTCATCTGTATGCTTTGGATGTATGATTGTGTACTTTCACCAAATTTTTGTGTCCTCCATTTAAGGTCTTCTTCAGCTCACTTCCTTAATCGTGTACTTTTATCAAATGTTTGGGTGAGTTCTGATTTAAATTGGTCCCAAGATGTCAACAGTTCTTCATTATTCTCAAACCAATCTTGTGCTGTTCCGCTTAGGAAAAAGAACATGTTTATCAGGAAAAATATTTGTTATCATTTATTATATTTAGCGACAGGGTCATATTCTTTAAGCCACATATTTGGCATGATCTCCGCGATACACAAAAGGATTTTTGTCTTGCTGTATGTGAGGAGTGGTTATCTCCTTTGATGACTTTGCTCTTTTAGGTGGAGTATAGAAATCGAACTCAGTTGGATTATTTTGAAGCCAATCAACTCTTCTTAACACAATGCTCGGTTACAGGATGTAGCAGTCGTTGTACTTCAAGCCTACTTTTAACTGTCGCATATATGTTTTAGCAAGTTGAATTGAAGACACAATCGATATCTGAATAAAGTAGTGTGCTAACAAACTGATAGCAGCTACACTTGCGGAGAACTCCCTTAGACTGAGAATAGATACCTTTCTATATCACAGTGGAACATTTCAAAACACTGCTCTGGAAAAGTAAAGAATATTCTGTAAGTTTTTAAAAATTATAAAGAAAAACAGAGAACAATTTGACAAAAATTTTAAACTTACGACGTTGATGAGTTTGCTGACGAGCTGAGTTTTGAACCAGGAAATTTTCAATCAATAGGCAAGTGTCGTATCTCGGCGTCGTTGGTACTTGCAAGGTTCATGGTAATATGTAAAAACGTTTCAATCTTCTTTCAACGCCAAGAATTGTTCCTCTTATACGACTCGCACGAATGAACGGTCACGTACAGTGAAGATCGTGCCCGTGATATCGCTTCCGTTTGGAGAAAAAAAATTAAACATCACCAACGGCCCTTTCTAACGGAAAAGTACCAAAAAAGGTTTATGCCCCATTAAATACAACCGACGCTGTTTGGCGTCGGTTATATCATTTTTGGCGACTTTATCGCCTGCCCCGACGAAATGGAAAAGTGCCTATATAATCGTAAGTTCTTATAATAGCTAAATTTAATTTTTAAATATAGAACTAATATGCCAGATTAAAATCGTTATTGCTCACAAAAATCATCAGTCGCCAAAGGGCACCCGATACCTGACCTGAACCATTTCCTGTTGTTGAAATATTTAAAGTTCATATTCTCTTTTTTTTTTTTTTTTTTTTTAAATGATATTTGTTAAAATTTAGGTGTCAAACATTTGTTTAAAAATAATCTCAAATGTTTTATTTATAAAAAAATTTAAGATTAATCTATTTAACTCTAACAATATCGGATCACGACAATTTCTGTTGAAAATGCAATTTAGCTCTTACACTTGGAGGGATTTTAAAAATCATAAAAATGGGGACTTTATGGAGTAAATGGTACATTCTTAGTTTAGCATGTTGCAAGGCTTGATTTTCAAAACCTAGTCAAAGTGGCGCCAAACGCGAGGTTACCGGAAGAAAAGTAATCAGATACATGGGTAAGAAGAAGAATATTACAAATTTGGCAATTTATCGCAAAAAAATCTTTTTTTTCATTGCCTAGCAACAAGCTAAAATTGGATCCAAACGATATTGTTTTTATTGAGCGCCGAATGAAAAAAATGTGAAAAAAATTAAATTAATATATTTTTTGGTGATTTTTTAGTAACAGGCTTGTAGACTGGCATAACAGCCTTGAGAAAATACTTAGAGACGGTATAATGAGTATTTTCTACTTTTTCTTAGCAACAACATTCATATTCATCAGTTATATCTTTCCTTTCAGATAGGCGCATACTCTCACATTATTTCGAATATTCATAGGCGGAAAACATTTATTCAACTTTCATGTACCATTCAATGAAAGGGTCTTTTCCTTTCTCTTCTAAATTAGTAAGAAACTCAGTTGTGCATTCAGTCAACTCTTTCAATCTCATGCCAACAGCAATAATTGATACTTAGAATTGGAAGGAAACACGTGAATAAATAATAAAAGAAGAAAAATGCGCATAGAAAGAGGGAATCCACAGGCTGAGTAACGTTCCATAAATTATGATTAACTGACAAAAGCATCAAAATGGATTTCAAATTCAAGTACAAATATTACTTTCTGATTAGTTAAAAAAAAAATGCAGAAAGTTTTCTGTGCCAGCGCAATTACCTCCCAAACGATAAATACTCCAATGAACCTCCTATACGATGACGATTGCTAAGCGTGCATGGGAGAAGGTGAAATCTTAGGGTTGCAGTGTTCAATCAGGATGTGGAAAGTTGCTTCTTTAGTGATTTAGCACCAATAAATAAAAAGCCCCATTATTGATTTTCAACTTATCAGTGTTATTGAGAAAATGCAATAGAGACGATAGAATAAAATAAATCAATTTGTAAATTCCTTCAGAAGAACCTGTTATTGCGATTCAGTTTTAAATATTTCTATAAAATGCTATTAATTTTACGTAGGCTTATTTTCAGTTTAAAAGTAGCCTATAAAGGAAAATTAACAGTCAAATAAAGTTTGCATAGTTTTAGTTTCCTTCCCCTTTTTTTCATTATCATCGCAAGTATTTTTTAAAAGATGTATATAGATTTATCTAAAATAATTTGATTTAAGCAAACCGTAAGATTTTGTGTAAAAAAAAAAAATAACAGATAAACACAAATTATAAGACGCCCGTTTAAGTATTCTTCTAAACATAAAACGCAGAAGCATATTTTCGATGCTCAGACAAAAGAATAATAAATCATGAGAGATCTTCTTTGGAGCTTTTTTAATCCATATTTTTCCCCCGCAGGATGCGAAACTGAAGCATTCATGTTGGATAACTAAATTCTTTTTTTTTTTAATAAAGACCGACTCTCTTGATTTTGAATAAATGGAGACACACAATCATTGTCTGAAAAATCAAAATATCTGGAGATGTAATGCTATTAAAACCACTATCAATAATTCAAAAGAAACATTAAAATCTCGAAATTTTAAATTGCCCCAGACTTCTTTTGTTCTAATTCATTATTTCAATCCGTTCGTAGAATTCCATTAGGAGAAAAAGCGAAAACCGAAGGTAAAGGAGTGTCGACATAATAATCAGAAATGTGCAAAGGATATAGGTCATTTGCTGAGAAATGAATTTTGTAAGAAACAAGAAACCAAAAACAAAATGCAATTTCAATCCCATAGGTAAAGCTAGTTTCTGTGAAAACATGCAACAGCTCAAAAGCGAATGATTGTCATGTCGCCATCTAGTATGAAAAGAAAAAACTAAATATATCAGAATCTCGATCGTTCATTTTATTTTATGTTTGACGTACGTATTGCTATAAAATAATTTAATATGTGAAATAATATTCTTAAAATTATTCTTTCATTGTTCATTTAAAGAAGTTTATTCCACTGAGTTAATATTTTAATCAAAAAATTTATAATAATAGATTATTCGAAATCGTTTTATAATATAAGTAAAATAATTATGAAAATGAAATTAAAGGTGAAAGAGGAGATTTCCAAATGTAAAATAATACGTTTTACTTCAGAATGTGGTTTTATTTTATCTTTTATGAAATTTTGTGGAAAACGTTAAGGAATAACAGGAAATACTGCTCTAAATTTAACATGAAACAAAAATATGTAACAAAACTAATATTATATTAAGTTTATTTTTAATCATAATGCGCATATCTGTATAGTTATTATATAGATTCTGTGTAATAATCAGTTATAGTTAAATTAAGTCCAGAACTAAATTAAACTACACAAAATTTATAATTTATCATTATTATTGAATTAAGGTGTTCACACGATCCATAACACATTTAATGTTATGAAAGAAATGTAAACAACTGATACGAGACGTAGATAAGCCATAAAATGAAAACAACTCGAAAACAACTTTCATTTTCAAAAGAAAGTGATTGCTCACATTCTGCTGAATTTGAGTTTTGTATCACCAGCGTCATCAATTCGCTGCATCAGTAATTTGGTTAAAGATAATGTTATTTTTAATTTGGCAGGATAAGTTCTTAATATAAAATTGCATTTTATCCACGCAAAATTTTTTGGAATGCAAGATGCCTTGTACTCTGAACATTCAATTTGGTTACTTTAATAAGGGATGGTAACAGCCGATCGCACAAAACATAATTAATCTGTCCGAGTCAATTTTTATTAATGATATATTCAAGATGGCATTACAGAGTTTGAAAAAAATAAAAAATTTGATTAGGATTATATACACCTGAATATAATATATATGAGAGCCTTTCTTTATTTAAACAGACAAACAGCTTTACAGCAAAAATGGTTTGTTTAATTAATGTAATTTTTTATTTACTTATTCACGTAATCTCAACCAACTTCTCTGCATTTTTTCTATCATTTTAGGATTCTTCTCATACCCTCATCGAAGAATTCTTTGCCTTGATATCGAGCCAGTTTTAGTAATACTTATGTCTTAAGAGAAATTAAATAGATAAAATTAGATTATTCTTAGTAAAAATAAATAAATAAAATAAAAATAATAACAAAATCCGAAAATGATCTCTCGATTTTACTATTGACATATCAACAAGCTCTAATATACTTTTTCTCAATTATATTTTTGTTCAGAAGCAGTCTGTGTGTATCTGAATTATACGAGTAAAGAACAGAGTCGAGAAAAATTACTAATTGATTTTACGCACGAAATATTCCCAAACTAGAAAAATAGATAGAACCCTTAAATTTGTAAATGGGATACAAATTTGTCAAAAATTCTTTTGGGTTTAAATATTTGGGAATTTTCGGAAAGAGATTTGTAAAATACTCTAATTTCGAGTATTTTTTATAAATATTTCTCGCAGATAAGCTTCAAATAGCGAAATGTAATTTTATTAATAACTAAAGGATGAAATCGGTTAAATTTCGGAAGATACCGTCTAATTTTTTCCTCTATTGAATATTGCTGCCAAAGTTCTTGATTGGATATTATTTAAATCTTTTTACTTTGAGTCTTCTTAGGACATACTGGTACAAATTGTCCTTAAAAAAGGGAGATTTAAGCATTTTAAAATTTCAGAAAGATAACAAGATTCTATTTTTAGACTTCATGATATGTCGCTAATCATGATAAAAACTTCGCTAAAATTGCATGTGCTGTAAAAATGATTCAAGTGAAAAAAAACTGTAAAAATAAGTAGATCAAAAACATTAAAGTTCATGAAAAATTCAAATTGGAGTTCCGAGTGCATCTAAATGCTCCGCTGCGACAATGTTGTTTTAAGTATTTGTGATATTGAAATCTTCGCTACGAATATATATATATATATATATATATAGAAAAAAAATCCATTGAAAGTTGGGAAATTCTTAAAATAAAAAAAAATAATAATGTCCTAACGTAATTTTATGTATTATAAATATCTCGTATCTGAAGTTGGCTTGTGAGATGATAAGCGTTTCTATTATTTGCCTCATATTTCCGTATTACTGATATTTTTTTTTCTTTCCCCTCTGCAGGGCATTTTCTGGTATTCGGATAAGTTCACGAAGAAATTCAGAAAGGTCTTTCTGAAAGAAAAAATTTAGGAATCGAGACATTTCGTGGTTTTCTCGGAACGTACATAACTGGAAGAATGCAACAGCCTGTGCATCTAGTGGATTCCTTTGAATATACTTCGGGATCAGAAGAAAAGATCGGACTTTTTTTTTTTAACGCTAATCCATTAATAATGAAAAACAGTTTGTTGAATGTAAACGCACTCATGAGCCCTTATCTACTGACAAAGGCATCAATTGATCGAGCAGACTCATCGAATTGTATCAATTGTAAAATTTCCTGTAATTTATTCATGTTATTTTTTGTTTCTCTGAATATACTAGAATGAGTAATTGAAATAAATATTTTTGAGAAGAGAATTTCGATTGACTTAGGTTTTCCCTAGATATAGAATTGAAAAAAACAGTAATATTGTTCATCGGAACAAAAAAAAAAGTCCATTTAGAAAATCTGGCTTACTGCTGAGCGTCACTACACAAGTGCGGCGACTCTGTTCCACAATAACGCCAGAATTTAAATTGTCTTAATAACTAGGCCAACTGGGACGTCTTTTTTGGTCTAGTTGATAAAGGCGCTGAAAAAAAACGTCCAATTAACTTTTTTTTTCGAATCTAACAGTTTCAGCCGCCACCACTCTGAGGCCAACCAACATCTCTCTCTCTTCGTGGGATCGAAAACCACTTTATCCAGAAGTGGTGATAGTTCAGAGCTTGATGGCAGCACAACCTAGAAATTCTGTTTGCATATGCCCCCGACGCAAAACGCTTGCCTCTGTGTGTCAAGTAAGACAACCGCACTTAAAATTCCGACTGTGGCGCATATGTCAACGAGACCCTCCACTCAACTCGAGATAGCCGATAACGTCAAGTAGAGATTGTCCAAAATGAAGCTCAATACAACTGGAAGGGGATGTACATCAATTGCAGTGATGGCTAGAAAAGCTACATTCTCTTCTAGAAATATCGTTCAGTATGTTGATATACGTTCAGTATACGACATCTGAGCTGGCACCTACCTTTCCTAACTTCCACAGCATGCCAACGGGAGAACTTAGAGCCTTGATAGATTTAACTTGCACCAGCCCCGGCTACTCTTCAAGGCATCAAGGCTCGAACCCACGACTCCACAAAAATCGATGGCCGCGAGTCCACGACCATGACCACTAGGCTACCGCGGCCACTAGTGGCTCATAGAATTAGCGAAAGTGACAGAGAATGAAAGTGAGATGTCGGATCCCATTGTTCACATCTAGGAAGCGATTAAAGGATTCACAAATACGAACCTTAATTTCTACGCGACATTAACCATCGTCCTAAAATGAAGAGTTCGACGTCAAAACTCAGGGGAAAAGGCAAATCCACACTTAACATACATTTATTAACTTCACGAGTTCACACCGTATCATATATAGAGCCGAACAGAATTGATTAAAAACTCACTTCTCGCCTTCCCACCAAGCACTGCTCTTCCACCGTTGAATACTTTGCATAAAAACATTCTGGCGACTTTCTAACAGGCCAAAAGAAAATATTGTCAGACGTGAGGGGCCTCATTTCTGACAAGAGGAATCCAAGAAGATTTGGAAGAGGGTTCAAGAATCGAACCCTTTATTCCAGTCAGTCTACACTCGAACCCGAGTGATTTGGTAAGCGTTGAATTAATTTAGCATTTTAAATGTCTGTTCAAACGAATTCAAGGAATCTAATAACAGATAAATCAAGATTAACTATTGAACTTTAAATATTCAGCAAAATGAATAATAAATTTGTTAGCGTTATTATTTGATTCGACTTCTCATTTTATTGACTGTGTATTTTTGTGATTAACAGATCAACTTTACTAATAGAAGAAGATAATATAAAATAGTATTACAAAATAATTCAAAATTCGTATACTGAATCAAGTACTACTGTTTGAATAATCCCAACACAAAAATGACCCCTGGTAGTCTAAATAAATCACTATACTCATAATTCACGAATAGGCTAAGGTGCAAGTGTGAAAGAAACCTTCTATTTTCAACTAGAAACTGTCGCTGAAGTCAACGGGTGGTTGGTTGTATTTGGCTTATTGAGCTCATGGTCGTTTCGAGGACAAGATGCGTGGAAATAATGTCCTTTGAGACATTTCTGGTTCTCCTCCCCCCCATCTGGAGGGAGTACTCCCTCTCCGGACAGAAAATTCAGAGTTGGGATATCCTACTCCTGATTTCCATACCTCATTCCGAGTACTCTAATCCGGAGTTATCCCCTTTCCCTTCGGACGATTTTAGTTGTAATCATCCGGATGAGGGGTACTCCATTTTAATTTTTTTTAACTTAAAGTTCTTAAAGATTTATTTTGGCATCTTACGTATTTTCTTTTTTAATTTAATTCTTAGGATTTAGCTTTCCTATTTTTTTTTTTCAGTTTATATTTTTCAATTTATATCAATATATATTTTTATATAATATTATAACCATTTGAATAATAACCCAGCTTAACACTGTAAAGTCTGTTACAACATATGAAATATGTTATTTTCAATTTCTCTGTTTTTTTAAAAAATTTTGGTTTTATAAATTTTTTCAAATTAAACATGTCTCAGATTTTTAGGTTTTTTATTATTATTATTTTACTTTCGTTTAAATTATAATTTTTTCCTGTGAATTTGTTTTGTTTATTCAATTTTATGTGAGTGTATACAATACATAAATTAGTGAATAGGAAATAATCAGATAGTGAAATTGGACGTGTTCAGGGAATTGAGAAGAGGTAGATGACATTAGCAAGATAATACACACGATATTGGTGCGCGAATGTAAGTGATGGTCGTTTTGCTGATATTTGACTCGAATCCAAATCATAACTATTGTTCCTGTCTCGAATCCAGTCTTGCTGTTATTGATATACGTAGAATTTTCAATTATAATCTTTTGTTGAGGACACGAGTTAGTAACCATTTCAAATTCGTAATAATAGTTATTTTATGATCATTCTATTAAATAAAATAAAACTAGCTTGATTTTTCTTATTGACGTCACTTTCTTGAAAGAATATTTAGTGAGTTTCGATTACTCAAATCCTAAGTAACAAAGAGCAGGCGTCATAAATGCATTCTTATAGGAAACAGAATTGTACAATCAATGCGCACACAATGGTTAAAAATACTTATCTGAATATCAGCTTTTATTTTAAAATTGTCTCTTCGTCTAATGATTTCGGCTTCCCTTTACAATGCAACATTGAGAGAGACGGCGACTCTAGTGCGCTAAACAACAAAGCTGGATACAGGAGTGTACAATGTTGTATTTTCAGACAAGTTCCGGTTCTGCGTGCAGTATTCTGATAACAGTATACATGCCTGGAGGCTTTGAGGAGACCGCTCATCGCCTGCTTGCATTCGATATCGGCGTAAGGAGCCGTGCACCTGGTGGGATGGTTTGGGCAGCCATTGTGTACACGGCGCACACATCTCTAGTTCGAATCGACAGTAATTTGAAGTCAGACCGGTAAATTTCTAACATCTTACGTCCAGTGGTTGTGTCCTATCTTCGAAGCCTGCCAAATGCCATCTTCCAACAAGAAATGCAATACCACATGTTTCACGTCGTGTTCTGACCTTCCTGGTTAGACAGGGTATTTGATTGGTGCCTTGGCCTACGCGGTCTTCAGATTTGTCACCATTTAAAACATATGGGCATGGGTTGCTGCAAGACTGGCCCGCCACCCTGCTCCAGACAGACTTGAAGCAGCATGGAATGAGTTACCCGTTTCTTTCATCCAAGCCCAGTTCGATTTCATGCCTAACTGGGTAGGCGGCGTTTTAACTCTTATGGATGACAGCTGTTTCTACTAATATCGTACCTCTGTAAAAACCCAAACTGTTTGCAAATTTAATCATTTTGTCTCCATGCCGTACTGTTTACGTACACTTAATATCTTTTTTGTAATTGTTTTCCTTAATGGTATTGCAATTTCAATGACCTGCAATGTATCAGTAATAGAATATTTTTTAACTAAGCTTTTACTTAAAGGTAATCTAAAAGTTCTAAGAATATTTTTTATCTGTAAAATAATATATAATTTATAAAGACTTGAAGCGTTCTTACTTCTTTTGGTCTCATATATAAATATGTAACTTTTATATAAGGTACGTAATTTATTGGTTATTATCTAGGTAATTAACTTAGCACCTCAAGTTTGTGACAGTCTCTTAACACATCAATCAATAACTCCCGAGACTAACATTGAAAACAACATTTTTTTTGCAAAAATTTTTTTTATTCATCAACATAACACCTTTTGTTAATCACCTTTTAGGGTGATACAATCGTTCCAACGCTTTTCCA